>PVHY01008871.1:0-26201 GCA_004024945.1 Uropsilus gracilis | reverse complement strand
CAGGGAGACAACTTCCCATATGTTATTTTTTTTCAAATGTTCCTTACCACTAATAGTAGGTTTTCCCTGCTTATTCCTCAGATCTAATTTTTTCTCTCCTGAGTTCTTGGAGACCCTTAGGTTGTTTTTACTGCTTACTTTCATTACACTCTTCCCAAATGTGTGATTTGCCTAAAGAAATTATTCACTGGATAGCTAGAACCTTCCAAATAAAATCTCATGTAGAAGATGACTCTTCAGTTCCAGTCAGTCCCCCATAGTAGCATCTCCTAAACAGCAACAAAATAAATTTCATACCTTTTAGGGTTTTCTAAATCAAGTAATAGATTTTGCTAAAACCCAACAGGATTCCAGAATATCTCTCTCTGTGTTCAAAAGTTTAGTGGCAAAAATCTTAATATTCTTGGATACAATAATCGTTTCCTCCAAGATGCTTAGATTTTAGTAAATAAATCCTTTTTGCTCTAAAGCACTAGTTTTCCTTCTTTTCTACTATGAGTGAGAAATGTAGCGATAAGGCCACTGGTTGTTTGTAAAAGGTTGAATAATGGTTTTCTAAAAGAAATTCCCAATAGCTCTGAAGTTGACTTAATTTGAAAATGAGGACTACGCAAGTATAATTAATAATCTCAATATGAGATCTGCCTGGGTTTAGAGTGGGCCCTAATATAGTGACAGGCATCCTGATAAGAAAAGAGGAAGACAGAAGTAGGAGAGAGGCTATGTGAAGACAGGCAGAAATTGGAATGATAAATGTATAGATCCTCCTCCTCTCTTCTTAAATCTCAAGTCTTTATTCCATTCCTTAGGCCGGGATATAAACCCAAGATCCCTAGCTGGAAACAGCATCCACTTCTATGTAGATTAACTACATATATCTGATTAAAATTTTCCTTTCTCTTACTAATCTACTCTTTTCATAAATTTGATTCCTCAATCAGCATGACAAAAACTCAAAAGGATGGCAAAAATTTCCCCTCAACAGTACCCTGCCATATCATAGACCTGACATGCAAACATGCAGACAGTGGGCACTGAGGTAGTTAGGAGAATTCATGACCAAGTTCTCCACCACTCAGGAGGAGAGTGCCTTTTGTTTCTTATATTTACTGAGGTAATCACAACAGAGGTAGGCCAGGATATTGGGAGATGCTCTGACTCTTCAAACATCATGAATAGCCAGATTCCTGGAACAACCACAATATACTTTCCTGGGCTTCCGACTGTTGGTGAATACTTGGTTAGAAGCCTTAATTTTGACAGACCCCAAGAAATTGGTCTAGAAATGTTGGAGTTCTTTGTGTAATTAGGAACATGGTCTTATCTGCTGTAGGGTCAGCTCCCCTGTACTCTATCAAGTTCTTGAAACAGGATCTCTCTGGAGACATGGGGTACCCACTCCCCCTCTTTCCAGGTTGACACTACATTTTGGCTATCCTTTTGATAGGGATGTTGTGATGAAATTGTGGTGAAATTGCCATGGCCCCGGCATAGTAATGCTGAATTAAGATGGTAGCCATTGTGCCCTGGTGGCAGAGATTTGGAGAAGGGAAGTCCAGCCTTCTCATGAGAGGATTGGAGAGAGGGGATTTAAGGAGGAATGCAGCTGGAGAGGAGGACACAGAGAAAGTTGGAGAAGAGGGGGAACAGAGGAGCAGTCATGTGTAGCAGCAAAGCAGGGAGGAAGCCATGCTGTGGCCTTCCATCCCCAGTCCAGGCTGGTGAGAAGCCTGGGGAAGCATGTTGAAGAAACTTGTGACCTGTGTAAGCTCATTTAGAGATTTGTTACTTGGAGACTTGCTTTACCTTTGAAAGTGCAAAGCTTGGGAATTTTCTGAAGTCATAAAGTGAATTTAGAGTGTTGCTGTTTTCATCGTGAGACATCTGAAGTGGTTGCTGCTGTTGTTGTTCCAGGTGAGTCTTGGTGGTTTTGGGTCACTTTAGAGTTGAAACAAAAAGAATGATGGAGTTGTGCTTTTGGAGGAGGATTGACAACACCATCTTGGTTTCTTTATTGGGTTTGAATCTCCTGCTTTTGAAGGAATGACGATGCCATTTTGGTTTCTTTTTTTTGACTTGAAGTGAATAGCTGTGTCTGTGGAAGAGGATTGATGGTGCTGTCTTGTTTTTTTCATTTGGCTTGAAGGTGGGGCCACTGCTATTTTGTGGATACATGTGGCTAAAGGACCATGTGTAGCCTTTTGGTCTAGAGACTAGACTATGTGGTAAGTTTACCAAAGGGGTCCCTTGTACCTTTCAGAGACTTTTGTTTATTTTGTCTTCCTAGTGAATAAATACTATTTTTGTCTTCTCTTAAAGTTTGTGTGGTTTTGCTACTGCTCACTCAGCTTGGAATGAACCCGATGAGTGGCTGGATTTAAAGAGCCAGTTGCTCCTATTTGTAAATTTAATTAAATTCTCTGGTTTTTTGTTTGTTTGTTTGTACCCAATTTCACTTTCATATGTTACAGGCCATATGCAAATTATAACAAGCACATAAATATCAAAAAAGGCTGCACAGATTGATAAAACAAAGATATAAAATTTGATCAGAAACTGAATTTGTAACGTTGTATATAATGTGGATGATGCTTACTGTAATCATTCTGAATACACAGTGAATAGAGAAAATTAATCATTAGTTAATACCCCATGGAGTTAAAAAAATAAGTAAGGCTTAATGGCTGTGGTCAAATATGTCTGTTCAAAAAGAAATGTTAAAGATGATATGGATAGTGTGGTTTTAGGATATAAAAAGGTAGTATAAATTATTCTTGACTTACTCCTTATGTGAGTGATGCTAAATAAATGTCAGGGGGAATTAGAGCAACAAGACATTATAAGGTATATGTTCTGCTTGTCCACACTGAGACTCTAGACTATAGAATTATAAAGGAAAACAAGTTTCTAACAGTGTTGAAAGATAAGAACATAATATTAGAAATATAAATCTTTGGAGCTGGAAATTAAGTCAGCAGAGAAAGGATACTATAAACTGATATATATTACTGTCTCTGAAAGATAGGTAGAAGATGGTAGAGAAAGAAAATCTTTTTCCATACCCACCATTCTAAGTTTAAGAGGCACCTTTCTAAAAACAGTTGTATGGAAAGGTGGCTCAATGTCCTTAAACTGAGGGAGGGAACTTTTAGAATATCAAAACTAATTTTATTTTTCCCAAAATCTTTCCAAAATATCATTTGAAAAATTACTTATGTATAAAGTAACTTGCATGCAAAAACATTTATCACAATATTGTTTAATAAAACTTTGTTAAGAATAAGAGGTATGGGTGGCATAATATTTGCAAAAGCAAACAGTCATGGTATCAAAACTTATTTAGGGAACAAACCCTTGGAAATGTTTATATAATGGGAAATTGAGTGTTTTAGATTTGACTTATTGTTCTAATCCTAACACATCAATTAGCTAGTTAAGTATGTAGAGGAATTCTACATTGCTCAGTGCCCAGTGTTCCCACTCACAGTATTAATGGTGCTATTGTCATTTAGGGTTCAATCAGAGAAAAAGGACCAGCAAGAGATATATATCAACAGACTTACTATGATGACTTGATTTACACAGATTATCTAGAATAGTCTCTTTTGTTGATGATGAACTTTTATCAGATCTACCTACCATCATTGCAATATCTAAATTATCATTTAATTGAATAACTAGGACTTTAGTGCAGACAAGTTTCATGTAAAATGGACCACCCTGGTGTCCATTAGGAATGGTGTCCCTTAGATTTATGTAGCTTCACAACTTTCTGTCATAACCTTTTAACATTAAGAAAAAATTGGGAATCTGAAAGATTGTAAAGTTTAATGTTTGAGTTGCATCACACCAACCAACCTAAGGCTGGCCCCAAATGATCCCTGTCTCTTGCAGTCACACTCTTATAATCTCTTCCTCTTTAAGGTGGGTAGGATCTATAATTTGCATCTTGTCAAGAGAATAATGTAATAGGATGTCATTCCAGTAATTATGTTATGCAATATAAGACTGTCTTACTAGTCAATTTGCTCCCTAGTAAATTGATGGCTTTGAAGAACAAACTACAGTGAATCTCACAGTTTCAAGGACATCAAGTCTGTTAACAACCTTAGAAACTGACCTATTATTGAGTATCTAGATGGCAATTCATCCCCCTCAACATCTCGATGATAGTTTACAGAAAACCCAGCTCAAACCCATATCTGAATGCCTGATGTATAGGGATTGTGAGACAATAAATGTGTGTTGTTTTGAGCTACTAAATTGTGTAATTTGTTATACAGCAAAAGAAAATTAACAAAGTGGTATTTGAATTCTGTCCTATCTGGTCCCAGCCCTTGTTTCCTAAACTATATCAAATAGTGCAGAACTCAGCTGTAGATGAAGGTGCTCAGGGTCACATGCTAAGGACACAGTGCCTTAGCTGAATTGCTGAAGGTGAATTGCTGAACTGGAAATACTATTCCACTGAACATCTGAGCTAACAAACTGAGGGGTTGTGACAAACCTGAGAGTTGGGGAGAAATGATTCTGCCGAAGCATTTGTGTTAATAGTTTGTGTTTAAAGATGCTAGAAGGCAGAGAAAGATCAAGATAAATGATCTTGCTTTCACTGCATAGAGACCTTTGGAAAATGAGAAAAGGATAGTTTCTATGGACTAGAGGGAGATAAGTTAGATTAAATCAGGGAGAGAATGATGAGGTGTTCAATTTAATGTTTATCAGTGTAAGAATGTAGACATTTGAAGTTTCAGGGAATTGACATCAACACTTAATATGACTTTTATTTGTAAATCGTACCATTTTATGAAATAGTATATTGAAAAATACAATGGGGATTGTGGTTATATGAATTGTTTTCATTTAAGTTAAATCAATGGGGCTATCTCACAGTTTGAAAAGGAA
Source organism: Uropsilus gracilis (assembly GCA_004024945.1). NCBI lineage: Eukaryota > Metazoa > Chordata > Mammalia > Eulipotyphla > Talpidae > Uropsilus > Uropsilus gracilis. Next base: position 21,296 of record PVHY01008871.1, on the reverse strand, counting down.
GTGACCTGTTCATTATAAATCATCTCCTATAAAACAGAGCAAAATTATTTTTTCTCATTTGTAAATTTCTAGTATTCAGTGGAAACTGTGACAACAGAAATTGGGTTAGGGAGATAGGGACATGTGACAAATGGCACTAGGTTTCCCAGAGTCGTTGTGTGCCTTTTTTTTTTTTTTTTGGTCATTTAGCATAAACACACTGTCATTGTTTCTGAAAAATTGTAGAAAGATTTCTGAAGGGCAGATCTAAGAGTAGGGTATGAAGTCATGGTTCTCAAATGCAAGGAAATCTGTGTGTCACCAAGTAAATCATTAACTAAAGCTAAAAGCCACAATGAAGACTTCTTAACCATTGTTAACTTGCTGCCAATGACAAAAAAGTGAGGATGCTTATCCTTGAAACTCTCTTAGAATAGGTAAGTTCTATATTCTTCCTGACAGGGTTTTAAACTTTTCCTGGTGAACCTTTTATTGAAAGTGGGCTATATCTTCATTGTTTTTTCAAAATGGGTAGAGTTGTCTCATCAATATAAATTCTTTAAAAGATTTCAAAGAACATGAATAAATATAAAGAAAAATCTTTTTTTCCTATCTGTAAGGCCAAGAATGGTGCTTAATTGTGTTTTCAGGGGGAATGTGTGACCATGGTGGGAAAGTGAACTCTTTATCTCAATTACAGACTCAGCTTTTCCCAAATCCCCACCTAATGACCATTTTGGGGATGGAGGATGAGAGCAGCTGAGCACTTTCAAAGGTATCTCTGTAAGACCTCAGGATGCATTGGAAGGTTTGGCACAGCGAATGTAAGCTGTTCCAGGTGAACATTGCCCAGTACTTCTAAGTACTTCACAGTGTGTGACCATACAGTGACCAATGTGTGAAATTGACTATCAACTGAGGAAATGATATGGTATTGCAATTTTATATACAAAAAACACACTGAGATGTGAGGTTCAGAGAAGTCTTATGTGGGTCACTGCAAACTGTGGGGTTCAGATCAAGAAGAAGCCATGGGCCTACTTCCCACAATTCAGAGGCCAAAAACTATATAATTTATACTCATAACAAACATGTATTAAAATCATGTAGATTTATGAAGCGTTGAAACAAGTGCACAATGTATGAAGTTCTTGTGGAAAATTTGAAAACCATTTTTTCCAGATTTATGAATGAAAACATGCTGTTTTTGATTAAGAAGATTTTTATTATTAAAATTTTCAAACATATATAGAAGCAGAGAGACTAATAAAACAAAATCCTTGCATCTGTTGCTCAGTTACAACATGATCAACTCATGGCCAGTCTTGTTTCTTTGGTAACACTGCCAACTTGCTTCATCACCTGGACTATTTTGAAATAATTCCCAGAAAGAATAATCACTTTTTTACAACTGTTAAAAGGGCTTGAAAATTGGCAATGTGTGTCCATATTTTAAGTCTCTCAAATGTACAATTAATACTATTTTGAAAGTGAGTTAAAAATACCAAAATATTCAGGCACTGTGTCATAGATGTGGTGTAATCTCCCTAGTTTGCAAAATGTTATAAAAATGAAATTATGGTTCTATGTATGTAAAAGTGAAAAGACAGAAAAGTCAAACATAGGTTGGAAAATATCTGTAAGGTATTTACTGTTGTTTGCAGCTATGTGTTTGTGTGTTAAAATTTTACTTACTTTCTCAAAAAAAGTTTATGTGTGAATGAAGAATACATATTCTTTTACTTAACTTCCCCAAATTTTAGATATTCTTTTTAGATCAACAGAACATGTGTACCTAAGCAAACTTCTTGACTAAAGCAAAAATGTGATTGATGAGAGAGAAATCTGGAATTGACCAGATGCAGCATATAATTATTATCTGTCTCAAACATTCTAGAACTCTTGATTATATACTGTGTTTGTAGGCCTACCCATGAAAATTATGTGGGTTTGTGCCTCCATATATTCTACTTATTCTTCTCCCCTACCAGGTCATGATCTCTTTGCAGGATGACTTCCATTCCTCTGTTAAGTCTCAGCTTAACAGAACTGGAATTGGAATCCAATTCCAGACACTTCTAGTTTTTCATGAATGTTCCTGTCAATAAATCCTCTCTCTTTAAGAATCATGTTGTTGTGGTTGTATAAAGTAGATCCTAATTCAATCCCTGTGGCCAATCATAGATAATGATTAAGACTATTTGAGGTCAAATAAAGCCAAAATTGAATATCAGCTATATCTTATTTTAGCTGGAAGACCTTCAGAAAGTCCCTAAACTTTGTTGAGTTTTCATTTCCTTATTAATAAATGCAGATGACCCTGTATATTTTAGGATTAATATTGATATTTCAGAAAATGTATACAGGTTTTCTTGGAATGGTAGATATATAACATTTTCCAATGATTCCAAGGCACATCTTTTTACATACAGTATCTCTGAAATGAAGTCTTGAAATTCATTTGATGAATGGCAGCTCTACAGAGTTGGCCTTGTCTCTGCACACATCGAAGAGGAAAAGTCAAAACTTGTAAAATGAATGAAAATTCAGGAAGTGACATTGAAGTAATCTCTAGCTGCTAGTAGCCTTTGACTACTTGCTTATTTTCAGAAACTGTTTCAAATACAACATCACTAATAGATGTTGACATTATAACATGTGAAAAATGGACACTGATAACTGTTGAAATGTGATTCAAATAGTTGTATAGGAAATATAAAGTCTTTGAAATACTTCAACCAAATTAATCCAATTATACCTTTAATCTACACATAAATGTAATATGCAATATTCATCTCCAATTAATTCTAAAAATATTTTTGAAGATATAATTGAAGATTATATAAAAATATAATTGAAGATTTTAATAAAATGAAGCATATATCACAGTTTAATTCACCACTATTTTTCCCCTTCTAAGTAGTTCAGAAAGTAATGTTACTCCACAAATTGATTGCACCTTAGATTTGATGAAATCAATATTAATTCTATTAGGATTTTCTCAACTCTATATAACAAAAACTTTGTTCAATGGTCAGTGTATTTATAAAGTCAGTTGTAGAAGGTTCTCCTATCTGACTGGGAAGCCCAACAATGCCATCAATAATCTTGATCTCGTGTTCCTTTCTCTGCAGTATCTTTGGCTTTTATTTTCATGTTTATAAACTGGATACTCAGCTTCAAGTATCATACCTAAATTCAAGGTAAGAAGAAGAGACAATTATAAGTTTAGTTAAGTATCATTTTGGAGAAAACAAACTATCCAGCATTCTTAATGTTTAGATTTATTTGTGTCAACTTAGAACATAGATAATCATAGTTTTAAAAGTGACTGGGGAAGTATCAACTAGGACTTCTCATCTTTGAGCAAAAAAAAAAGTATATTTTAAAATTTGTATATGATTACACAATATAAAGAATCAAACATGCACATGACTGTTCTTTGACTAAAGAGAAATGGCGTGTTTGTGGGAAGAGGGGATGAGAATGAGAGCGTGAAAGTGACAGCAAGTGGAGTGTTGACTCAGATTTCCATCGTGAGGTCATGGACAAATTCTATCCAAATCACTGACCAGCACTCAAAGGGGATTCGATGGTGAAACTAAAGGTGTTAGAGTTTTGGATGATAAATTTTATCATCCAAGAGTTAATGGATGATAAAGGGAAAACAGAGTACCATTAGCAAAAGAAGTCCTCCTACAGTAATATTAGATTTTATCCATCCGAAGAAATCAGACCAATGAGGAGTCAGTTTGGCCAATGACGGGTAAGATTTGGAACACTCCGTGATCAACCTAAGACAGGGCTTGCAAAAGGCCAATTTTGCTTGTCCTCATGACAGGTAAGACACTGAAGGGGTTCTGAACAACCTAAGACAGGCACGGTGGCTCTATCCTATTTGCTGCAAAAAGAAAAAAAAAAAAAAAAAAGAGGGATATGTTCGACCTGTTCTGATAAACGGCTGAATGTTTGCCTACTTGGTGTGGAGAGAAAAGAAGACTGTCCTTGACCAATCTGTGTGGAATGCCTCCTTCAGATCACACTTTGGCCAAACTGAGCAGTCTTAGAGTAAATTTGCTTTAGCTGGTCTCCTGGTAAAGATATGCTTGTAACCATGTGACCCTGGATGAAAACTTCTTTTGCTACTGCTTTCAACATGTTTTCTATAAAAATGTGGCTCTAAATAAATTCAGGTGACACAGTCCAGAGAAAGGCACTGTGAATCACTTCTGTCCAACAACAACAACAACAAAAAAAAAACCAAATCACTGACCAAAATCCTTCTATTCTGAGGATTCTATTGGAGCTTTGGGCAATGACACCTTCATGAAATTATCAGTGTCTCACCTAATACCTAATATTACCACCTCTCATGTCAGGTAGCCCTCTAATTCTTTCAGCTGGATCAATTGGTACACACTTGCACTTCCTTCCAAATGTGGACTCAAGTACCCATCTGACTCAGCATGCTTAAAACAGTATCATGGGCTTAGAGACAATCTCTCTCTCTAAGACAATCTCAATTCTTAGAGAAGATTGAGAGAGAGAGAGAGAGAGAGAGAGATTGTCAGGAATGCCAATTCCATGTCAATATTGGTGTAACTATTGTTTTTGCTTCTTATTCCATTTCTTACTTCTTTGATCCTAGGGCTTCCTGAGATTTTACTAGAGGTTTCTGAGACCAGGGACTGTCTTTTCTACCACCACATACTGATTGCAAGTATTTTCTCCCAATTACCATCATTGGCATATTTTTGTACTACGAAAGTTATTTAAAAATAATTGGTACTGATGATTATGCATAATTTAAAATGTATCTAAATTATATAAAAATAGATATTTATATAAATTTATATTTTATTGCACTTGGATTTGACTCATGAATAGAATCTTTTCTTATCCCTGGATTATGAAAGAATAGTGTGTTCTCAGTGTGTGTTGTTTAGTCCTTGGTTTCATTTTTGATGCTGATTTCTCAGATCAATTGAAATTTATTATTGTGCATGGTGTGAGTTAAGGATCCAATTTTACCTTCTTTAAAGTATCTTTTGAAATTTTTTGCCTCAGTCATTTGAGACTGAGCCAGCTCTGTAAGTTTTTAAATTTCTAATTGTCCTCTGTTCAATTTTTGTGCTTTATTCTATTCCACTGGTCTGCAGTCTATTCAGGTGACAATATGACACTATTTTAATGATATGGAATTCAAACTATGTTTCATAAATAACAGGGTTACTTTTCTTCATAGCTTTTCCTTGTCAGAGTCATCATAGGCAGTCTTGCATTTTATTTTCATTATAAGCATTGGTATAGACATACATCACTCCAGCAAAATGCCTGTTAATGATTTATTTTTTGATTACCTAAACTTTATAAGTTAATTAATGGAGGAATGACCCAGTAGTGCTGTATTCAGTTGCCCTGTCTTAAGAATAAAACCTGTCTTTCTGTTTAAGACTTATCTCAGGAATATTTTAAAGTTTTCTTTAAATGCATTTGAAAATTCTGTTCTTCCTAAATAGTCTATGCTTTATTTTACTGTTCAAAGTAGGGTTCTCTTCAACATTACATTTTTAAAATTGTTATAGTTTGTGTATCAGACTATTGAGTTCTTTATGTTATTTGAACCCTGATGTTTCACTGAACTATCTTAATATAAAATTCAATTTTTGTTTTAAAAATATGATTAGAGAATTTCTTTCATTCCAAATATACTATCTTTCTATATTATTATGAATTATAAAATATTTTGAATGTGGTCTGGTCACAAAAACAACATTTTTCTTAAGAAGAATTCATTTTTACTTTCTGTCAAGTTACAAAGAAACTTTTGAACACAGCTCATGTACAAATAATAAATGCTTGAATATTTTGACTGTGAATACAAAGAAATTAAAATGTTAAATGTTATTAAAAAAAACAATATGACATAGCACTTGTAAGTCTATATATTCCCTCTTAGTATGAATTAACTTTTCTTTGAACTTATTTTTCTAAATACTTTTTTGTTGTTAAAGTCATGATTAAGAATAACACTTGCAATTTGATTTGCTTTCCTGTAAGGAAAGATTTTTCCCCATTTTAGTTGCATTCAATGATATACTGAGCGCTCTGTGCACTTAAACTATTTTTCACATGTGTTACATTTTTGCAAACTTTGCTACCAAAGAAACTGGGTAAGTCTCTGCTAAGGCAGCAACACTTGTTTAGTGCACAATAAATACTTATCTAGGATATTTAAGATTCATTTTCTTCCAAACTGGTAAGATGTAATTTTCTTCAACTCATTGTATTGATTTTATGCCCCCCTTCATAAAATCCCAGACTTGGGAAGCACCTTGCGAAGCAACTATTCATACTGCCACTGCACAAAGTGGTAAGGAACTTGGCACAGAGTGATCCTGCACTTTCCTTCAGAAGCACATTTTAGTGTTTAATAACCTGTAAGATGCTCAGATTTTTTTCTTATCTCCATATTAAATTATCAATGATGCACGAATTTGGGTTTCAATCTATAATGGCTGGAATAAATTACCTTCTCTAAGGAAACAGACATACACATAGATGTGAGGAAGTGCTGTCTTTGTGAAATAAAGTAAAAATATTACCTTTCTAGGTTGCAAAAAGAGATTTTCAATCAAGTGCCTGCAAAGTATTTGTGCTACAGTAAGCTAAACGATTGCCATCTGAGATCTTAGACACAACCCTCTTGGACTCTCATAAGTAGTATTAGCACTGGGAGAGCTGACACTGATAGGCTAGATGAATGTGACACAGAGGCAGATAAATTATAGCTGTGAAGTGGAGTAGGGGCTTCTCTGTGTGCACCAGCCATGCCCACTGTTCCTTGGGAACACATGGCTCTTGAGCAAAAGATACCTTCACCCATCACCCCTCCCCTGGAACCAAAATACTGCTGGTTTGTATGATGTTTTACCTGGAAGAGTCTGATGATTTCTGATTGCAAATAACAACTGGCCTATAGGAACAAACAGAAATTGTGATTGGCAAGTATGGTGATTAAAGGGGAGGTGGCATTCATTCTCCACTTCAACAAAGTAGCTAGAAGATATACAACACTGGGGACAGGAGACAGGAGTACTCCTTATATTCAGCACTAGACAGATGCCTGTCTTAGACTCCTGAGACTGTTAAGTTGTTTTTACTCCCAGGTCAGCTTCTCCCAACCAACACAGTTAATCACTTTAGAACGTCTTGTATTTTGCTTTTCACTTTTAACATTATGTCAACGGCGTGTCCTTGTTTCACAACATATATGGATAATTATCCTTCAAAGGATAATTTACCAATCATTTACTTACCTCATTCTTTATGGTCAATTGCTTGTTTTGAACTCCTTTCCCTTCTTTAAATATGTTGTGTTGATAATATCAATTTATAGAATTCTTCAGACTAAGACATTTATAGAAGTGGGTGACGGATTTCTTAATTTAACTGTGAATATGTAGTGCTTCATAATCTCAAAGCATGTAAAGGTCAGAACATTTGTCACAGGTCCTTGAAGACAGCACAGGTCTGCAAGATCAGTAGGTGCTCCAAGGTGACAAGAATTCTTGCTTCCTGAGGAGGGAGGTCAAGCTTTTCCCGGCAGAGTTCATGGAGGCAGCTTTGTTATTTGGCATCTGCCATGGCCTCTTAAGATCCGAGAGTGTTGGTGGCTACTCTGGTGGCTACTGTCCATAACTGCACAAGCACATATATTCTCAGGTGTCAGAATGGTGGAAACCTCCTCAATTCCCAAGGCTGGTGATGAGAAAGACTTCATTTGGCAGGGGAATCCAAGAGCTACTGCCTGCAGAGAGTGCAACCAATGGGAGGTAGAAGCCGGCTGGGTTTCAGTCATCTGAATCTTCTCTGGTGCAATTGGAAAACAAGTATTTTTCCTAGAGTAACTCTGAGAATGGTACATTCCTGGACTAAGTTACTCTTATAAGAAAAAGCAAGCACTCAACATGTACCTCACAGTCCTTCAGTTCTGCATTGTTTGCTCTCCCTCTTCCTTGCCTTTGGTGGTTTTCTCTTTGCCCTTGCTTCCCCAAGATTGAGTTTGTCTCAAAACAGACAAATTTCCTCTCTAGTAATGTTTTTTCCAGGGCAGCTTGGCCATGATGATTACTACTGCTCAGAAAGATTCTAGGAAAATTGAGTGGAAAAGTTAGTCTTCTTTAAGTTCATGTTTTGATGTTACTTTCACTATTTTAGCATGGTAAACATGTTGCAAAAGACACGAAAATTCCTTATTTAAACTCATGTTAACTTTCAGACTCAAAAAACTTTGGAGTTGGTACAGTTAGGCAAATAGGGGCTTTTTAATTTTCTATAAGAATTAGGGTTACACTTTTTGTATGTAACCAGGATAGCTTTAGTAGCAGCAAGAGGGTGATAAATAAAATTTTCAGAAGGGAAGAAAAGGAGGTTGGGAGGAAGGAAAGAAGGGAGGAAGGGAACAGAAAAGGAAGGGAGGGAAGCTGTGCTTTAGGGGGCAGAATGAAGGACACCTGAGGCCCCTCAAGGTTTTCTGCTCTAAATGGGTTTCTGTCATTTGCCTCATTCAGACAAAACCTATTCTTAGCGCTTAAGACCTTCAATAGAAAAGCACTTTAGTACAATTAATGTGCAAGAGAGAGAAGAGGAAGAATATGGATACAATAGTTTCCCCATGAAACACCTACAGTTACCCATCCCCTCACAAGTAAATGCCCAACCAAACAGGGTTGGCCTAAAGGAGGGCAGCTGAGGCCTGAAAGCTGTCCACATGTCTAAGGCAACTTGTGGTGGTGACTCCTGAAAAGGAGCAGAAGGCATCAGGCAAGTCTGGTCCCTTTTCCCAAGGGAAAGAGGAAAATCAAAATACAAGTCTAGGTAAAGGCTGCCATTGTCAGCCTCCCCATAGGTCTCTCACCCACATCTCTGCCTCTGTCCATTTCAAATGTCTCCTTCCATGTCCCTCAAGTCCCTGATACAAGTCCAAGGCCAAGAAGCAAGGGTGGATTTGTTTTCACATGTCTCTGCCCCATGTGCCTATTTCCATATCCTTTTATTATTCCCCCTCTTCCCAGTTTCTTTAGCTTCTTAATTCTCAGCATCACCATTCCTTGGAGGTGGGGATCGATGGTCAAGGAACCTTACCTTTTATATGGGAACTACATTGTTATAGAAGGAAGAAAGGAAATTTGTTAGATAATATTTAAGCGCCAGGGCAAACTATATCCTCCACCTAACATGCTTTCTTTTAACTCTTGATTTAACAAGATGCATAATTATAATTAAAAATTTGATATGGATGAATCTAGAAGTAATCATATTAGCAGAAATAAGTCAGAAATAAAAAGACAGAAATCAGATGGTTTCACTTATAAATGAGATATAGGGAAACCAACAAAAGTTCAAGAGGAAAAGTTAAACTAACAACCAAACTAAAACATACTGTTGGGGGGGTGGGGTGAGAGAGGTCAGAGAGGGCACGAGGATGGAGGATCAGAATGGTGATGATATGTTGGTGGGAGAACCCTATGGAATACAATGATGCAATATATAGATAGATGGATAGATAGATATAAATAAAATTATAAAAAATCAGAAGCATATTTTGCTAAAGAAGATGTATTAATATCTTCTTATGTTAGCATGTTATCTCTTTGATGTCAGTAAGAGAAACTGTGTTAAATATAAAAACAAAATATATTTTGTTTCTTAGTTCCCTGAACAAAGAAAAAGTGTTTACTTGGGTTAATACTTGAAAAGTATGAGAAGAAAGTCCATTATAGTGCTTGTCTTACAAATTTAACATTTTTAAATTATGTGCACAATTAAAGCAACAAACAAGATTATGCCATGGCCTTAGATAGTTCTTGCTCCCAACATTTAAATCTTGTGGCTTTAGCCCTGTCCTTGTAGTGACAGATTAGGAGAAGGTTGCGTAATCTTACCCAAGGGGGATGGTGTAGAACATGTTTCACAGAGATGCCAAAGAGCAGGCAAGGAACTGCTTACTTATTTCCCAGCTTGCCATCTGTCATTGACTAATGCTGTTTCCAGAGTCATTAACTCTCTTGCTTTGCACATGGGCAGAGTGCCCACACCCAAGTAGGTAACTGATGCCCATATTCCTCATAGCCTATTTTCCCACCATTCCAGTGTGCTCTACATTTCTGTGTGCCTGAGGGCTTTCTAAAGAACTTTGAATGCTGGGTTTTCTGGAAATACACTGCAGGCTATAAGAGCTGGGGGATTAACATCATCATCATCCCCACCACTTCCTTTTCCCTCTAAACCTGGTGATTCTCATGGCCACTGGGAAATACCCACACCTTCTGTTTTTGGTTGGGAATAATCCTGGACTTATTAACTCTTTTTCATTTCAGTGATATTCAAAATATACTCTGTTGTCTGGTGCAAAAAAGTTTGCTGCTTAGAAAAGTATCACAGCACTTGGCAAGATGATAGATAATGTACCGGCAGGCTCATTTGTGATCTCTGTCTTTGTCTTCTAGGGTTCCTAAAACAAATTTCCATACATCAGAGATATTAGACAACAAATACTTATTGTTTACAAACCTGGAGTCTAGAAAATCTAAGATCAAGGTGCTAACAGGTTCTATTTTTGGGAAGAACTTCTTCCTGGTTTAAAGATGGCTGCTGTATTTTCATTTGGCTAAAAGCTAAAGTATTCTTGTTATATTATGACACTAATTGCATCATGAAAGTTTCATACTCATGACTTGATTATCTTTCAACAGCCTCAGCTCCTAATGTTATCACACTAAGGATTAGGAGTCTAACATGGGATATATAAATATTTAATGGAGAAAGTATGAATATACCTGATATTTCATCTGATAATTTAGAAAGGTATATAGCTACAGGGTAAAAATGAATTACTTTATTGGAGAATATGAAGGCACAGATGATGAATTTTGAGTTAGAGAAGATGAAAATTGGGAAAGAAACCAAGTTGCACAAGGTGAAGTGGTAGAAGTCATATGGGGGCCCTCACCAAGGACTCCTAAGGACCCAGTAGGAAACAGCAACTGGTAGAGAATGGAGTGAAGTGTGGTTTTACTGACTGCTGGGCTTCCTCTTTTGGGTATGTGGAGTTACCCATGCAGTTCCCATGGAGGCTGGCATCTCCAGTGTCTGAGACCTTTCATGTCCCACCTGCATTAAGGTTAAATGCATTAGTAGGCATCCCTTGAAGCAGATTGAATCAATCACCTGGGAACATTTGACTCTTTGAGAGTCAGAACATGCCAACTTAAATATGTCTCTACTAAATTCCTAGATGGACATCCTGGAGAAGCTTTTGCAGCCTCATTTTTTGCCATGTAGCATCAAATTGGAATGAACAACCATTGAGGATCCAGGAGGAACTCCTGAAGAGAAACAAGTGTGTGTGTGTGTGTGTGTGTGTGTGTGTGTGTATGTGTGTAGGCTGACACCTCTCTAACATGAGGTTAAATCCTCTACTCTTATAACTTGGGCAGAGGATTGACCCCACTTGCATGGATGCATGTATCACCAACTCAATTCCAGTAGGCATTTATTCCTCCTCAGATACAGCATTCTAATTTGATGCCCAGACTTTGCAGAAAGTTCAGAAGTTCAGAATTTCCTGTCAGCCTCTTGTACTGATCATGAAATTACCTGAATAAAGTACACTCTAATATCTGGTATGGGAAGTGTGGTGCTACATACCTAAGGTGCTTTGGGCCAAATGAGAAATCCCCACTCTTTTCACCAACCTCCCACTCTTGGTCACATGATGAATTCATAAGTGATGATAGCACATCTCTCCCAAACCAGTGAAATGAATAATTAAGCTTTCTACCTCATGGAGTTCCCTTTCAGTGTTTATGAAACCACCTGTTAATCTGGTAGACAATGGTTACAGCCACCTTCAGTCACCTTGGCTCACTTTGCATCTTCAAGAGTCAGCTATCAAAGCTGCCTTGGGTATCCCGGTAGAGATGCTGGATAACAATGAAACCTAAGAGACTAAGAATAACTGAGATCTCATTCCTGGGTTTGAGGAAAAACTACTAAGCATTGGTGATTCAGAAGGGGCTTATTTCCAACTATCACCTCACTCCATACTTTCCTTACAGACCAACTGAACCAGCAGATATCGCCATAAGGAAAGGAAACAGAGACCCCAGGGCTCAGACACCTCAGAATCTAGAGTTAACTGCAAAGCAACATCAAGCAAAGCAACATGAAACAAGTATACTTTGTTCTCAGATAGCAGCTCAATACAAGCCCAATAACTCAAGGGTGTAGGAGAGATGGCTCTGTTCTGGTGGATAGAAAGGCTCTGTCAGAAAAGAGTGATTCTTGAAGTACCCCTTAGAATGGGAGGTGAAGGCTTAGAGATTGAGAAAAGTCATTCTGCCTCAGAGGTAAAATGCTGCAGGAAAACATCTTGAGTATGGAACAGAATCCAAGTAGGCTTCTCATGCAGATCCTGATTTGATGGGAGATGCTGTAAACTAGTTTCCTCCCTTGTACATGCCTGGTATGGAAGGCCTACAAGCGTTACCCTATGACAGGAGAGTGGTGGTGCCAGCCCATAATCCCAGCTACTTGGGAGGCTGAAGCTAGGAATCACTTGTGCCTGCAGGTTCAAGATTATCCTGGGCAACGTAGTGAGACCTAGTGTCTAAAAATCAAACAAACATACATAAAAAAGAGATAAACCCTAAATATCACTTTAGTGCTAAAGTGCCTAAATAAATAAAGTGCTAAAGTGCCTAAATATTTAGTGCCTAAATATCACTTTAGTGCTAAATATCACTTTAGTGCTGCCCCCAGTGACATTTAATCTAACTACCCTTACTCTGGAGTCTTGCCTTCACCAAGCAGTGAAGTGTTCCTAATCAGCCCTGACTTCAGCCTTTCTACCATCACTGTCTGTGAATTCCTCATTACACATGACTGCAGGACTTTTCTAACTGACAGGCATATTCACACCTAGGAAGCCCAGGTGAGTTCCCTCCTAGTCAATCTTCCCTAACAATTTCCCTCTTCTCAGGTAACAGCACACAGCTATATACAAATTCATGAGACAATGAATATTGCCTTAACTTGCAAAGCAGAATGGATTGATGGTTTCTGAAGGGAGTTGCAACTGATGGGCAGAATCCTGATCCAGGGAAAAGTAAACTGGATGACTATGAAGAGGCCAGAGATTCCTAAAGAGTTTTGATACCTGGACATCCATAATATAATTATCAAATAATAGAGTTCCCTGACTAAGAACCATCTTTACATAACTCCTCCAAGTTCAAAGGTAGCATTTGAGTCATTCACTCTTGCTCCACAGTGTTATAAAAAGAACCTCTTTTTAAAAAAATAATTTATTTATATATAAATTTCACATCTCTGTGATCTCTGGGGTTTACCCCCCTTCCCTGACCATTCCCACCCTGTCCCACTCCACCCCCAAGTTGTGTACTTCAATTTGGTTGTTGGCTTGTTTTGACTTTTCTTCATGGATTTTTGTTTATCTTTCCCTGTCCTATATAGTAGTGAAACCATTTGGTTTCTGGTTTTTTTTTTTTCTTTTGGCTTGTTTCTGCTAATATGAATTCTTCTAAGTCCACCCATGTTATCATAAAGTCATCCAATTTGTCATTTTTAATTGATGAGTAATATTCCATTGTGTATATATACCACATCTTTTTCATCCAGTCATCTGTTTTCGGGCATTTCGGTTGCTTCCATGTCCTTGCAATTATAAATAGTGCTGCAATAAACATCCAAGTACAGGTGTCCCTTTGTACCCACATTGAAGTCTCCTTTGGGTAAATTCCCAAGAGAGCAATTTCTGGGTCATATGGTAGTTCCATTTTCATTAATTTGAGGGCCTTCCACGCAGCTTTCCATAGAGGTTGAACCAGTTTACATTCCCACCAGCAGTGTAAGAGTGTCCACTTCCTCACCAGCACTTGTTGTTGCCCGTTTTATGGATGTGGGCCATTCTTACTGGTGTAAGGTGGTATCTCATTGTGGAAGGGTTTAATAACAAAGATCCACAAGGAACGCACACAATTAAACAAAAGCAAAACAAGAAGCCCAATCATAAAATGGGAAGAAGAACTAAAAAGAAACTTCTCCAAAGAGAAAATACAAATAGCCAACAGGCACATGATAAATTGGTCAGCCTCTTTTTTCTTAATGTTGGGAATTTAAATTTTAGTAGTCTTGTAGTTGTATTTTAATATAATTAGAAAATTTACTCTAGATTTATAGTTAGATCAAAGCTGTCCATATAAAAAGTTTTAACTAGTTTTATGTTTATACATACTGAAGTTAAATTATAATGAATTTTTAAAATTACATTGAGGGTCCCTGAGAAGAATTTTTTTATTAGCAAACATCATTTATTTATTTTTTATATTAAATAATTTATTTATATATAAATTTCACATCTTTGTAATCCCCAAGTTCACCCACTGCTGCTTCCCTCCCTGACTGTTCTCACCCTCTCCTGCCACCCCCCTTCCCCCCAGTTATGTACTTCAGTTTGGTTGTTAGCTTGTTTTGACTTTTCCTCATGGATTTTTGTTTATTTTCCCTATGTCCCATATATTAGTGAAACCATTTAGTTTCTGTCTTTTTCTTTCAGACTTGTTTCTGCTAATATGATTTCTTTTAAGTACATCCATGTTATCATCAAATCATCAAATTTGTTGTTTTTAATTGATGAGTAATATTCTGTGTATATGTACCACATCTTTTTCATCCAGTACTCTGTCTTGGGGCATTTGGGTTGTTTCCATGTCCTTGCAATTATAAATAGTGCTGTAGTAAACATCTGAGCACAGGTGTCCCTTTGTACCCACATTGAGTTCTCCTTTGGGTAGGTTCCCAGAAGAGTAACCTCTGGGTCAAATGGTAGTTTGAGGGTTCTCCTCACTGCTTTCCATAGTGACTGGACCACATTACATTCCCACCAGCAGCAGAAGAGTGTTCCTTTCTCTCCACATCCTCCCGGAGTCTCTTTACACACTCAAACAGCCAGCCATTTATTTCCAGCCCAAAGTCTACTTCTTCCCTGTAGCTGTTCATCTACCTCATGATATAATGGTGGCCCAGTCTAATGGCTTCTCTCAGGAAAGCCTATATATCACTTCCAAGAAGATGACCTGAGTCAGTTTTAAGTTGAAATGATGGAACGAATTGGCACTGGAGGTGACCTTTCTGAGAAATGTGTAGATCATTAGGATGCAGATGGATTCAGTCAAGTCTCAGTCCTTCCCTAGTACCAGTACCAGAAGCATCACAAAAAGCTGTTGTCACATAAGCCCTTGTCAATTTTTCTTGCTCAGAGCTAATTCATGAAAATAGCCCCTAGCAAATTGGAAAACTGTACTTGAAGATGAAACATGAAGAATGTGGGGCATGGTATTCCCATCACTCTTCCTTTCACCTCCCTGCACTCTTCCATAGTGTGTGTGACATTGTACCATCCAGGAGATGGAGCCATTCCTGAGCCCTAGAAGCAAACTCTCCAGATAATTAAGGCAGCTTTCAGGATCTTTGTTTTTGTTTTTGTTTTGAGACTGGGTCTCAATATTTTTGCCCCATGGAACCGCAGGTTCATGTTGTCCGGGGTACCACGGACTCAAGCAATCCCCAGCCTCAGCTTCCCAGGTAGCTGGGATTCAGGCGCGTGCCACCACGCCCACCTAATTTTTTGGAACTAGTCCCTGCTGCGACTTCCTAGGCTTCCACTTACAGGCATGTGCCTCCATGCCTGGCCTAGCTTTCAGGATCTTTCTGAGATTCTTGTTCAGGGAAAATCTAATAATTGGGGAAAGAGCCAAAGTTAAGAATTGTGTGGTACTTGTAATCTTTCATGAGCAGCTCAACTCATGTATCTGAAGAAGGGATTACTCATTGTATTAATGTGTTTAGCTCTTTTCATGCTGTCTTTAAAATAATCTGTGTTGTATGTGATGAATGTATTGCACATAAAGTGAAAAAATGGAATGTGGAAGAAATGGAATTCCTAACTGGTGGACTCACAGCAGTAGAGTAACTCTTCTCTGTAATTATGCCTGTTGGAGATGGAGAGGAGAGTAAGAACGGTTTAATCCTGCAATAGGTCCTCAGTTACCAGCTGTCCCTTAAGAGTTGAAGGCACTCTTTCCAGTCAGCCTAAGAGAGTGCAGTTAAATGACTCTTGTTTAGTTTCTGAGTTCATTGAAAGAGTGCTGTCACTCCATCTACTGCAAACCACATACCAGAAGACATGCTGCCTATATCCTGGATTTAAGAAAGCAGTACTCTTTCTGATTTTGCCACTAGACCAGCCAAATAGTTATAAGCCAATACCAGGGATTAGGGTCACTAGTGAGTTTTGATTTTTAGAACATAAAATGTAATGTTCTCTTCATACACCCAACAGGTTTTTGATCTAGAAAGCATTGTACAAAGTCTTCTGAATTGAATAAAATTTTGTCTATGTGACTACTTAAGTTTGCATATATTAATATCAATAAGTTGCATAATTTTGAATGAGAAACAAGTTTTGTTTTAAATTAAAAAAAACTTCAACTGGAATTGTGACTAAAAACAGTGTACATAAAAATTCTAATTTAAACATATTTCAATGATTCTTCTCACATACATAGAACTTTGAAATGCCATAATAACATTAATTTTCTTAGCATAGAGTATGAAAGAAATTTTTTCTATTTGATAAATATTGGAAAAGACCCAGTTTCACAATATTGCTTTTTGGAAAGGTCTTCTCCCCATCCCCACCCATCCTTACTCACAATTTCATTCAGTCATTCAAAAAGAAACATAAAGTCTTACCTGCAGTTTTTTTTCTTTAAACATTTATTCTAGATACTTATAGCTAAGATGCTCTCTAATGCATATGTGGATAGAATTTGAGATATTTTCATAAGGTTATCAGATTTTCTAGGTCACAAGCCAGGAAAATATTAAAAAGACAACGAAGAAAGATTACTCAGAAGTTAATCCTTTTTTTTCTCTTTCAGAAAGAGAAATGGCAGGAGGAAAATTATAATCTGGGATGATCTTTATCTAGTAATTACAGTGTACTTCTTAAAGAGATATGCTTGCCCCCACTAATGCTCAAAGAACACATACAGATTTTAAGGAGTATGCATATTTCCACATTTATATTTACATATAAGAGCATGTGCAAATTTCTTAGAGAAGGCTTATAGTTATTATCAACCAGCAAGGATGATTGGAATGTGCTATAATGATAAGGACGGGGCTTAAATTAACACAGGGGAAGTCTATATTCTTTTTTAAATATTAAAAAAATTAAATTTATTTTCTTACATCTTTGTTAACTGTAGGATAGTATTTGATTTCTCTCCTCATGTGTTGTCCCTGTAGCTCTTCTACCACCAGAGTACCATGACCCTTCACCACAGGCCCTGTGCTCTTCCCACCCCTGATTTAACACCTCTCCTCTCCCTCCTCTCCTGTATACCTCAGAGCTATGCCTTGGCTTGTATGTTTTCAAAATCTATATACCTTTTTGAAAAAAATCTCATTTTAAATTTATATTTAAAAAATGAAAATTAAGATGCTACTGTCTGAAAGAAAATTTGGGAATTTCTACATTTTAACTCTTTAAAAATTTACTTTTCTACATGCTTTCTCAAAACCCAATTGATATGCTTAGAACAACCAGTACAATAAATTATAACCCATGGAATTGAACAAGAAACATATAGTAAAATTTTCATTGTAGTTTACTAACTTCAGGGCTGTGTTAAAATTTGAAATTAGATTCTGAATTAGTGCCACAGAGAAAGCAACAACAAAACTCATTTCAACATAAATCCACAACAATTTCCATTTCTATATAGAGTGTAGTAGCAAAAGGTATTACCTCTGCAGAAAGGACAGATTTGTTGGGGCCAGTATCCTACACTAATTCAAAGCAAAGGTCTACTCCAACATGGCTAGGAACAGTAAACATTTCTGTCCAAAAATCCCCTTGAGTATAAGGGAGAGTTTAAATACAGAATAAGAAAATAAGAATGCAGCAGACTTCTTTTCAGAAACCTTATATAAAGCAGAAGACAATGAAACAGCATCTTTAAGGATTAAATCTTATAAACTAGTTTTCTTACCCAGAAAAAATCTTTAAAAAAAATCAAAGCAAATGAATACTTTTAAAAGCAAACCAAAGCAGATATAATTTATAGCTGTCAGACTCTACTTCAGCAAGGTTAAAAGAAGTTCTTCAGTAAAAAGTAAGAAAACAGACAGATTTAAATCTACAGACACAAAAGAGGAGAGGCAGAAATGACAAAAGTGATAATAAATTTAAAAGACAAATTGAGTAGCTAAAAACAACAACAAAATAACAGTATGTTGTAGGATTCACAGCATATATAGAGATAAATGTATGAGAACAATAACACAAATGATGGAGTGCAGGAAATGTAAGTATACTACTTATTTATAGATAACAAGCCATGAAGACACTCAAAATCATTAATCATTGAGTAACTGCAAATTAAAACCACAGACAGATAACACCACATACCTACTAGAAGGGATAAAGTTCAAAACTTGAAAATTTTGAGAATGTGAGCCAGTTGAAACTTTCATATTGGTGATGAAATCTAAAATGAAACAGCAACTCAGCAAAGCAGTTTGGTGGTTCTCATAAAGTTAAACATACATTTAACATATAATTCAACAACTAAATTTCTAGGTATCCAAGAGAAGTAAAAACATCTACATACATAAGAATTCTATGTGAACATTTACAGTTGCTCTACTTATAATCAAAAACCACTGGAAATCACCCATATGCTTTCAAATAGTGAATGGGAAACAAATTGTGACATCTATTCACTGGAATACTACTTGTTAATAAAAGTTAACAAATTATAGATACATTCAACAACATAGATGATTTAAAGCAAAGAAGTGAACTAAGATCAGACACAACAGACTACAGCTGTGCCATCTCACTCATTGAAATTTCTGGAAAAGGTGGAAACTGTTGTCAGAATTAGACTCAATCTATAATTATCAGGGACTGGAGCCCGACTCCATCCGGGTTTCGGTGGCGCCCAGGGTTCGCACGGGTCTCTGTGCCCGCGCACCCAGTGGCCACGCCACCATGGCGTGGTCGCCGCCGTCCGTGCGCACCTGTCCCTCGCGCTTCCTCCAGGTCAGACAGGGTGGGGCTGGGGCTCAGTCCTGAGGGAGGCCGGGTCTGCCAGCACGCAGACCACACCGCACATCTGAGCCCTTTGACATCGCAGGGCTGGTTGTGTGGTGGCGGCGGGGGGTGGGGGGGTAGGGGGGTGGGAGTGTCAGGTGGTACGCCTGCCACAGTCTCCCCTGGGTTTGCCTTCAACACAAGAGCTCTAATTAGGAGTCATACCTTAAGACAATATCCAACTATAGAAACCAAATCAGTGAGATACTGGTGGAACGTCCCTTAACATTTGCCACCTGGGCAGGACTCAAGGGTAACAAGGCGAGCACCACACACAGTGAACTGGGAGAACCAATAAAATATGACGCCTACAATGTCACCAAGAAGATTTGAACAAAAACTTGGCACAGAGAACATGTCAATAAGGGCACTGCATACCCTCTCTGTTTAGAGGGAAGATACCACGGAAAGCCGGGCATCGTGGCTCGTGCCTGAAATCATCAGCCTGAGAAGCAGCCGGGGCTAGGGAACATGGTTTGAGTCCTGCTCGGGACAACACAGCAAGACCTATCCCCTAATAGCTGGGCGTGGTGGTGCACGCCTATAATCCCAGCTACATGGGAAGCTGAGGCAGGGGATTGCTTGAGTCTGTGGTACCACGGGCAAAAATAGCAAGACCCAGACTCTAAAAGAAGAGGCTTCTCTAATGGCAGTGGCCCCACAGCAAAGCCCAAGGGAGGAGACCTACCATCAGTTGATGGATGTCCCTTCGAGGATCTGCTCTTCCAAAATATAAGGCGGAGTCATCCCCCCAAAGCCAAAGACCTGAAGCATGAATGAAGGAGCAACAAAACGAGGCACAAACTGCGGAGATGAGACCCACCAAGACCAAAGGTGCTCCAAAAGCAGCACAGGAATGATAAACAGCACGTTATACCAAGTCCGGGGAAATCGCACCCTCATCAAGGACGAGGAAATGGATCAAAGAAAAAAAAAAAAGAAAAGACTAAAGGACTAAACAAGGACAAACAGAAAAAAGAAAGGAGGCAAAGAGACCAGGGGAGATGTGGTGTGGGGGGGTATTCCCATGGGGATTAGAAGTTATACAATCATATATTGTAAAATATACAAAAACAAAAATTTTTAAAAAAGAAAAAAAATAATAAAAAAATAAAAACACAAGAAACAAAAACACAAAATAAACCCCAAATGACCACCAGGGAACCGTTAGAATTGCAAATATCAATAATCACCCTAAACGTCAATGGTCTAAACTCAGCAATCAAAAGACAAAGAGTTGCAGACTGGATCAGAAAACAGAACCCAACATTCTGCTGCCTCCAAGAAACACACCTGATCGCTAAGGATAAGCATAGACTGAAGGTGCAAGGCTGGAAAACTACACTACAAGCAAATGGCCCCCACAAGAAAGCAGGAGTTGCCATTCTTGTATCAGACAGAGCAGACTTCAAAATAACAAAAGTGACAAAAGATAAAGATGGCCACTACATAATGGTTAAAGGGTTAATCCACCAAAAAGACATAACACTAATCAACATATACGCACCTAATGAGGGAGCACCAAAATTCAAAAAACAACAACTAGTAGAACTGAAATCAAATATTGATGAAAATACATACGTGGTAGGAGATTTTAACACGCCACTCTCAACACTAGACAGATCAACAAAGCAGCAACTACACAAAGAAACAAAAGCCTTAAAAGAAGAGCTAGACCAAATGGACTTAATAGATATATACAGGACACTACACCCCTAAGGAAAAGAATACACTTTTTTTTTCAAATGCACACGGTTCTTTCTCTAAAATTGATCATATACTAGGCCACAAGACAAACCTGAACAAGTACACAAAGATTAAAATAATACCAACCTTTTTCTCCGATCATAAAGGCATCAAATTAGAAACCAACAATGAAAAGAAAACAAGGAGAGTAAACACCACATGGAGACTGAACAACAGGCTTCTGGAATATCACTGGGTAAAAGAGGAAATCAAAGAAGAAATTAAAACCTACATGGAAGCAAACGACAATGACGACACAACGTTCCAAAATGTGTGGGACGCAGCAAAAGCAGTACTGCGAGGAAAGTTCATAGCAATACAG
>PVHY01008870.1:0-59274 GCA_004024945.1 Uropsilus gracilis | reverse complement strand
TTGAATCTATAGATGGCCTTTGGTAGTATAGCCATTTTGATGATGTTGATTTTTCCGATCCACGTACAGGGAATGTCTTTCCATTTTTTTACATCATCTTCTATTTCTTTTAAGAATGTTTTATAGTTTTCTTTGTATTTTGTATTTTCTTTTACGTATTTTGTTAGGTTAATTCCCAAGTATTTGATTTTCTTTGGTGTAATGGTAAATGGGGTGTTTTTTCTAATTTCTTCTTCTTCTGACTGACTCTTTGCATATATGAATGCTGTTGATTTTTGCATGTTGATTTTGTATCCAGCTACTAAATCTTTTTCTTTAATGACTCTGGGTAGTGTGTTTGACTTAGGAAGAGTTTTTCACCTCCAAATTTAAAGAAAAAAACTTTTTAAAATGCCTTTAAAGTTTTTAAAAATGTCTATATCTTTATTTGACATTATTTTTTAAATATTTTAAGAAATAGAAATATAAATTAAAAGTTAAGCCTAATAATTTCTTTATAAAAATATCCAGCAGTCCTCATATGATTTAGGTAGTCCATTTTCTCTCTATCAATTCCTAAACTACATTTGTTAGTTATTAAATACACATATATTTTTTCTTTTGCTTTCTTCCCTTGATCTAATTGTATATTTATGTACCTTAGGCCAATAGCATAATCTTTAAATAAAAAAAGTTTTATAGTATATTTTAGTGTATAGCATGACAAGTTTTTCTTATTATTTGAAATGATAATTTCCCTTTTATTGGATTTACTTAGAATCTGTTTATAATTTTTTAAAATAAAATTGTACTTAATTTGAACTTCTAACTAACTTGAGAAGCTTTGACATTTGAATTACATGGGCACTTCCATGTAAGAACATGGAATTTAAAACAATACCTTTAGCTACATTTTCTAATTCTTCACTTGAATCATCAATACTTTCAGTTGTAGTTATCGCTAGGTACTTTATCGTTTTAAAAAACTTATGGGTTCAATTTTTATATTTTTTAATTATAAACTATCATACCTACTGATTCATTTACTTATTTTAAAAGTAACACAAATACAGAATTTTAGCATTAAATAGTGAAAAATACGGATCATATGTAGAACACTGATATGCTGGAGCCGGTTTGTATCATCCCATCCCAACTCTGTGTTTTTCATTCTTAAACCGTCTTTTTGTACTTACTTGAATTAGTAATTGTCTTATTTTTACTTGAGCTAGTAATTGTCTTATCTGTCTAGTTTTTTATAAATCACAGTCAAATATGTGAAACTCCTCTCCATAAGGTCAAAAGCAGCGACTCTTCTCCATAAGGCCAAGTGGGCAGTGACCTCACACTTTCATGTCTTCCCCTCCTGGAGCACTGCATGGCCTCTGTCCTTCTAGGTCTACAGTATGGTGGTCATCTATTCATGAGACCTTGTGGTGACCTAATGAACACACCAGCATGGACTGACCAGCCCACCGAGAAAACTTGCAGACTAGAAATGGCACATGTTTCTGAGGGAGGTCCTTGTCAGCTCTGTCCATTGAGAGGCACTTTGGGCAAGCCACGCCCTGCTTCCTGCTCCCTACACCTATCTCCTTGCCCTTGAATCTCCCGAATCATTCTGGGAACTGCACCCCTAGAAATAACAAGCTGGCTATCTAATAACAAACTAGTTTATGAAGACAACACACGTCTTCGTTTTCACCCTTCCTCTGAATTCTGTAGCTATAAAAGATACTGTCTTACAACAAATTTTGCTGCATTCCTGCTTTCTGTTTTCTGCATGCAGTCATTTTCCTTTAAAACTTTGGGCAGGGCATAAGAGTGCCTAGAATCCCTCCATCATGTCTGTCCTGCTCAACACGTGGCCAGGCCCAGGTTCATTAGAAACCCACAGTCATTCTTGGGGTTTGCTTGGCGACATTCTAAGTACTCTGTCCACTGGAATTTCTTTTCCTTGAGTTACATCTTTATTTTTAAGCACTTTCAACTTAAAAAAAAAATAGAGTAGGTGGGATGTATTTATTTTCTCTAGGACTTTAAAAGACTGGAAGTATCTATATTTTCCTCTTATTTTGTTGACATTTCAACTGAAGCTGGCAGTTAATTTGGAAATCATTTTTTTCTACATCATTGTCCTGAATTTTAAATGATTTGTTCTTTTAGTTTCCAGTGATACTGTTAATAGTGTTTCTTTCTTTAGGGGGAATTCTTACACTTACAAAATATAAGTAAGCCAATGTTACCTCAATTTTTTTTTTAAAGTAAGAATGAAGCTAAATCTGTAGTCATTGATAAGATTCATAATTTTATAAATCTAAGATGGTTTTGATATCTAATTTTTTTTTTTGGTTAGTGCAGAAAGTTTGGAATTATTGCTGACATATTTAATTTAGTATAATAATTAGCAACTAAATCATTTGTGTTGTAGGCTCCAGTCATAGTTGTTAAATATTATAGAGGTAGAAAGTCAATAAATGTTGACCAAAAAGGTCTGATACTGTTTATTTCCAAATCATTGGTAAGTGGTTTCCTTCATTCTCAGGAAGTTTTGAGATTCTTCTTTTAATCCTGAGAATTCTTAATTTAAAATGATGTGCCATAGTTGGGCACATTATTTTCCTTTATTTGTGAGTGGGAGTTCCTAGCCATTTCCCTCTAGTATCTATTATTATATAATTTAAATCAAGTTCTGACAATATATAGACATGAGGAATATTTTTAAAAACATTTTCTTTTAGTTAACCACTTGATTATATTTTTATCCTAGTGTTTTTAATTGTTCTTTTCAGATATTTAGGTAAGCCATACCATATCAACAATAACTTTCCCCTCATTTTTCCTTATTTTATTTTATTTTTTTCTGACTAGGTCTCGCTTTGTTGCCCGAGGAACTGCAAGCTCACGTTGCCTGGGGTACCATGAACTCAAGGAAATCCCCAGCCTTAGTCTCCCACGTAGATAGATTTACAGGCATGAACCTCCATACCCAGCTATTTTTTGAGACTAGGTCTCGCTATTTTGCCACGGTCGGGTCTCGAACCCCGGGTGGGTGTCGAACCCACGGACTCAAGCGATTCCTAGCTTCTGCCTTGCATAGGCTGCGATTAAAGGCAAGGTACTGCTATGCCTGGCCTTCATTTTTCCATATCTATACACTTAGTTCCTATTTTTTGGTCTTCTTTAGTTGACTAGGGTATTAGGTTAATGGAGATATGTAGTAGCAAATTTTCTTTTACTTTTATGATTTAGGAATATTCCTGATGTTATGCTGTGAATATCTGGAGCATTTAATTTTTCAAGTTCAGGTCAATGCCTTGCACTCCAAGGTTAATATGGTTAGCACCAGGAATAAGTTTTAAGATTTTGCTAATTTATTTTGGCATTAATTTTCAGAACTATGTATATGTGTATTTGTATGTACATACATATATAGTTTTGCATTCTTTAATAAGTCTAGACTATGATGCATTGTTTTATTAAAAACTGCTGGATTGTAACATGTATGTATGTATATAACATGTACATACATACATAACATGTATGTGTATAAATCGAAGGAATAAATCGAAGAAAAATAAATCGTAACATATATACATACGTTACGATTTATTTTTCTTCGATTTATTCCTCTCGTTTTTTAAATCAGGTTATGATATACTTTAGAAATTTTCTCAAGTCTTTTGTTATTAATCTGAGAATTTGGCTAATTTATTTAAATATCACTTGCATAAGTGTTTTGAACCATATTAATTAGCCTTATGCAAATTCAGGTTTTGTAGTTATTGCAAAAAACATTTGAAAGGATTTATAATTTTTTCCATATAGTTTTTATATGTACTACTTATAACTAGCATATTGTTATTGAAATAGCTAATTTTTTATTGGGAGATTTTATTCCTTTATTATTTTTAATATGGATGTATTAATAATGTGCTTGAAACTTGAAATACCTTCTATTTCTAAGGTATTGAATTTGAATAATGCTAAACTGTTTTATATATAAATCCAACACTGAATTATGCCTTTATTCAATATAAATATTCAAATAAAATATAAATATTTAATATAATATATTTAATATAAATATAAATACTCAAATAAAATATAAATATTCAAAAATATATTGTATTTTATTGTCTTATTTCATGTTTTTGGTGTTGTATTGGCTTTGCATTTTATCTGATAAGAGCATCTGCTCAAAGAAGGCATTTTTGGGGGTTGACATGCAGCGTACACTGGAAGTCTTTGTTCTGAGGTAGGAAATTTGGTTTGTTTTCCTTCTGGCCCTCATGTATACTTAGTTAGCTTCTTGCCTTTTGTTGAAGTTTATTTGCTTTTTTCCTCTGTCCTGGATGCATATCAAGTCTAGGAGCCTTTTCAGAGAAAATTATCTTTGTGTGGAAAGTAATTCTTGAGGTTTCTATCTGAGAAGCAAATGCCTTTGTTTTCTAGATGCTTTATTTTTTCTTAGAAAAAGCTGGTCAATATTGGGACAGCAGTTTCTATTTCACTGATGATCTTTAAATTAATTATTCTGACAATTGTCCAGCTCCTTGAATTTGCTGACTGTGAATTTGAAGCTTCTCTGGAGCTCCTTTGGGAAGAAAACTGATCACCTTGACATTAGCCTCTCAGGCCATTAGGGTTGAAATCTCTCTGTGGTTTCAGTTGGATTCATTTTTATTCTCTTGTCTATAATCCTTTTATAATTTTGATTTGTTCATGGTATCCTTTCTTTTCAATGACTACAGTTATTATTGAATTCTTTCTTTAGTATTTTTTCTGCCAGAGTGGGATTTCAAGAACACTTGTGTTCAACTTGCTACCTAGAATTGATCATGTAATTTTTTGAAAAACTAAGATTTTTAAAAAGAATGTTGTATACAATTATAAAGTTAAGACATAATGTAACTACCACCAGTGTAAGTATTCATAACATTGTACCTTACTGTATGTTACTGTATGTTACTGTATGTTACCTTACTGTATGTCCATACATACCCTTTTGAAAAGCACTGTCTTAAATATTGGGCAAAACATTCTCTTCTTTTAGCAGTGATTTTATTTTATATATTTATATCTTTAAATAAATATATGTCTATATACCTCTATGTTTATATCTCTAAACTATGTTTTTGCATATTTTTGTGCTTTACATAAAGGGAGAGTCTTTGACAGTTTACGATTTTATGATAAGCTGTGAGATTCACCTCAGTTGATACAGTCCAAATTTATTTGAATTAATACTTTTGCAAATGTCGAGTATTCCTCTTATTAAAATGGTACCCATTCTCTTCTTTGTGAACATCTAAGTAGCTCTGAAGACTTATTTTATTAGAAACAATGTTGCTGTGATTTTCTTATTATTCTTCAAATGCACATGTGGGAAAATTCTCAGAATATATTTGGATAGGATTAGAATGGATTGTTAATGAGATGCAGACCTTTAAGTTTTTAGAAATTATTTTCCCCCAAAGGTTGTATCTATGCCATTCCAAATTGTTCTATGTAAGATTTTTTAAAGGTTTGCACTGTGTCAACAAAATTTTCAAACTTCTATTTTTGCAAATATGTTGTATGTAAGGTTGTATTTTATTGTGCTTTGAATAATCAGTTTCTTGATTATTAGTGAGGTGCAGCAACTTTTCTTGTTTATAGATATTCAGATTCCTTCTGTAAAATGCTTCTTGATATTACACATTTTATTGACTCTTTTCCCTTTTTAATTCTTTTGTAGGAATGTATTCAAATAAGTTGTAAATATCAATCTTCCTTATACAGATAGTGAACATCATAGATGTTACTAATTTTGTCCCTTTAATATTTGGTTACTTTTAAATTTCTCAATTCTTTTCTTTATATTTTTCATATCACTTATGGAAGACTATCTGCCTCAATGTCATAATGCTATTTTCCTTTGTTTTATTTTGAAACTTAAAAACATTTTTATTTTTACATTTGAGTATTTATTCCAACTAGAATTAAATTTGTAGGTATAATGTGAGGTAGTTACACAGTTTTATGGAATTTTTCCCCCTTATGGGTTTTCTGGTACCATTATTCCCTCACAGATAAACAGTTCCACCTATTATATAGTAAGTTTACATGTATTTGTCAGTCCAGTTCTTTCTATTTGTTTATCTCTTTGTCATCTTTTTCTGATTCCAGGAGTGTCCACAGGAAAAGTATGTGTTTTATCTTTATACATTATAGTATCCTCTTTGAAAAACTCTGTAAGTATTATGATTTTGAGTTAGATATGTATTAAATCAATTAATATAGAAAAAATTAGCATCTTTAAAATACAATCATCCTATACATGGTTGCCGTCATTTCATTCATTTTGTATAATTTCTTCTAAAGTACCTATGTGTAAAATCATCAATAGATGGGTTGTGGTTGTTATCTTCTTATTTCTTTCTCTCTTAGTTTCATTGTATCTTAAAGTAAGCATGTGTTCTCTCTGAAAATGGAAGTATGAGCTATGCCTTTTTGTTGTAAATTTACATAAATTCTTCATGTGATTCAGAAGAATGTTCTCTTGGTGGGCACTGACTTTGTATATTTAGTAGATAAAATATGTTAATTTTCATTAAAACATCTGAACCTAACTCCCTTCTTTTTTCTCTTTTGCTTAATCTATTGATTACTGACAGGCCCTTATATAGAAAGCTAAATGATGGTAGATTTATCAATGTCTTGTTAGATTTCTATTAATTTTTGGTTTGCATATTATTGAAACTCTTGATAAATGCAAAGAAGTTTCAAATTGCCACATCCTTAGACTAAAATACTATTTCATGAGGTAGCTTTTTTAACATATGCTTTCCTTGCTTTCAAATCTATCTTAAGTGATAAATTTATATCCTTTTGTTTTTTTATGGTACTAATTGATAATATTTTATTCTTTCAACCTTTTTATGTATCTGTTTAGAACATCACCACACTGGATTAAAAATTAAAATTTCCTCTGAATATCATTGTCTTTTTTATGGAAAGTTTAATCTCTTTACATTTTGAAGATTACCAATACACTTGAATTTAGTTTTGTTGTTGATTTTTGTGATTTCATTTTGAAATATTTACTTTAAAAAAGTTATCTTTGCTTTTAGTAATCAATATATCTCTTTTTAAAACTTTTCCCCTTTATTTTAGAATTTACATTAAACTTATATGTTTCACACTGAAAAAGCCATCAGGCTTCTCCACACCTGTGATTTGCACATATGCATGTGCACACACAGATGCACTCTCATACACACACACAGAAACAAGATCAGGAAAACTTTAACCTTACCATTTTCTCTTTGAAAAGTGGGCTTAAAAAATGCTATTTTACTGATTGTGTAGCCCATCAGAGAAGGTTTTCCCCTGACTTTATATGTTGCTATTCAAAATCTAATGCAGGTGAACTAAGACTTTGTTTCTTTCCAGATTTTAGCTATTATTAGAAATGAATTTCTTAGATTACCAGATACCTTGATAATGGCTTATGCTTAAAATTACTGCTTGTAACTTTCTACTTCAATCTTATTTCATTTCTCTCTTATGAGTATTTCCCTTACATCACAAAATTAGTTATATATTTAGAAAGGTAATTAATTTTAAAATTGAAAAATCCGGTATTTTTGATATATGGTCATAGGAATTGTTTTGGACTTATATCTATCCTACTAGAAACAGAAAGTGCTGTTTTACTTTTCATCCCTCTTCTGTGTTATTATCTGTTCAGATAAACAGAGTTAAATTAAGAAGTTTTGGTGAAAATGACAGGTAGTGACTAGTCTGGATATTGAACAATGATCTGTAGTGAAACCTATCCACCTAGGGATCTGTCCTCATCACTTAGATGTTATGTGACTGGTATTTTTGGATAACTATATAGAGTGTGCAGTGAAAAAATTTTATTTTAATTTCTTTTGAATTAAAGAAGAAAATGACACAGTTTTACTAAGTAATATAGAGACACTTTATGCAGTGTTTTTTGTTCTTAAATTTTTTATTTGCAAGATTGAGATGAAAATGAATTGGAAACTTCTAAGTAAACTTTTATTCTGTTTTTTTTAATGTAAATATTATCCCAAAATATGACAAATTAAAAGATTTCTTAGTGAAATACTAAAGAGTGATAGTTTATTTTTCATCTGCCTTGAAAGGACAGATTCAATTAAGGAAGTCTCTATGACATTAATTCTCTAAAATGTAAAGGATAACTTGTGATCTGAAAATAATCTCTTTGATCTTAATTGAGATAATAGTAAGACTGAGCATTCTTAACTGTCTTGGTGACTGATTCAAGTGAATGATTGGTTTTTGTGTTATGATTTTGTTTTCTACCAAATGTCTGTCTAAAGTTATGACAAGCTGCGATATATTGTGGGGTTCTTGAAGGTTTAGCTGTTAAAATATTTGGCAGCCTATATATTACAATACATTCTGCTCTCTTTACCATTGAATCAATATTCTAGCACTACATGGTGATATTCTCTTCCAACCTTAGTTCACTTTACAGAATGCCTGCCATTACTTACTAGTGTATAGGAAAAGGGAGATATTGATGCTGTTGTGACAAAGGTCGAAGATATTAAGATGTACCAAAGTAGTAATATTTGGCTGTCAGACACTCATTATATTGATTATGAGTTCAATTGCAAAGAAAATGAATAAAATTAAAACTCTTGGATAAAATGCTGGAAACATATCATTGAAAATTTATCCAAAAGATGATATTTGGGACATTGTAATTTTAAGTGTCAAAAAGAAAGTGCCTACAAACCATTTGGATGACTACCATTTGGATATTTAACCTTGGTTTATCATTTCAAGTTCATATTTTATCTTTATCATATGTTACATGTTCTAAAAAGTTACATATCAGCATATTACCAACTCTCTAATGTTCTGGCATGTTAGAACTATTTTTCAATTTATTTATGTTTTTTATTTACATGGTTGTTCACATTTTTATATGTATTGTCTAAAATATCCATTAATGAGTAGGTAAACAAATCACAGTCTACACATATAATAACTACTATGCATTGGGTAAAAAGAAATGATTGATATGTCAACACCAGTAACTCTAAAATTGATTG
Organism: Uropsilus gracilis; assembly: GCA_004024945.1. Taxonomy (NCBI): domain Eukaryota; kingdom Metazoa; phylum Chordata; class Mammalia; order Eulipotyphla; family Talpidae; genus Uropsilus; species Uropsilus gracilis. Next base: position 50,197 of record PVHY01008870.1, on the reverse strand, counting down.
TACTGAATGGAAAACCCAAACTGAAAAAAAGTGCATATTGTAGGATTCTATTTATATGGAATTCCAAAAAGAATTTATATGGAATTACTAAAAATAGGTATAGAGAGCAGAGCAGATAATTGCTTCTTCAGAATAAAGAGAGTGGCAGGGGCAATTACAGGATCGCAAGAGATTTTGTGCTGGGAATGGATATATATTCTATTTTTTATCAAATAATTTTATATATATATAAATATTATATCTTTGTAACCCCTGGGGTTAATCCTTCCTGACCATTTCCACCCTGCCCTGCCCACCCCCCGCCCCGAGTTGTGTACTTCACTTTGGTTGTTAGGTTGTTTTGACTTTTCTTCCTCATGGCTTTTTGTTTATTCCGTGTCCCATGTAATGGTGAAACCATATGGTGTCTTTTTCTTTTTGACTAATATGCTAATATGATTTCTTCTAGGTACATTCATATTACCATAAATTCATCTAATTTGTCATTTTTAATTGATGAGTAATATTCCATTAGGTATATATAACCCATCATTTTCATCCATTCATCTGTTTTGGGACATTTGGGTTGTTTTCATGTCCTTGCAATTATAAATAGTGCTGCAATAAACATCCTGGCACAGGTGTCCCTTTGTACCCACATTGAGTCTCCTTTGGTTAAATTTCCAGAAGAGTGATTGCTGGGTCAAATGGTAGTTCCATTTTCAATTAGTTTGAGGGTCCTCCACACTGCTTTCCATAGTGACTGGACCAGTTTACATTCCTACCAGCAGTGTAAGAGTGTTCCTTTTTCTACACTTGTTGCCTGTTTTTTTTGCATTTCCCTGATTGCTAGTGATGTTGAGCAATTTTTCATGTGCCTGTTGGTCATTTGTATTTCCTCTTTGGAGAAGTGTCTTTTTAATTCTTCTCCCCATTTTTTTTTATTGGGCTCCTTGTTTTGTTTCATTGTGTAAGTTCTTTGTGGATCTTCATTATTAAACCCTTCTCACTCTTGTGGAGGGCAAATATTTTTTCCCATTCAGATGGACTTCTTTTAGTTTTTTCTGTTGTCTCATTTAGTGTACAGAAGCTTTTTAGTTTGATGTAGTTCCATCTGTTTTATGTTTTCCTTCATTTTTTTTTTTTGCCATCTGTAGATGTTTCCAGAAAGAGATCGCTGAATTGTAATTCATGGAGGGTTTTGCCCAAGTTTTCTTCTATGTATATTATGGTTTCAGGTCTGACATTTAAGTCTTTTATCCATTTTGAGTTGGTTTTTGTACAAGGTGTGAGGATGTTGTCTTGGTTCATTTTTTTTCAGGTCTTAGTCCAATTTTTCCAGCAAAATGTATTGAAGAGGGTATCTTTGTTCCAATGTAAGTTTTACCTTGCTTTGTTAAAGTTTAGTTGACTATATATGTGGTTTTATTTCCAGGCACTCAATTCTGTTTCATTGGTCTGATTGGCTGCTGTTGTACCAGTTCCATGCTGTTTTAATTATTATGGCTTTGTAGTATAACTTGAAGTCTGGAATAGTTAAGCCTCTACATAAAGAATCATATCATCTACATATAATGATAACTTTAGTTCCTCTTTTCCAGTTTATATCCTTTTTTATCTTCCTCTTGCCTTATTACCCTGGCTAGAACTTCCAGTATAATGTTAAAAAGTAGTGGAAAGAGTGGGCATCCTTGCCCTTCCATAACTTAATTAGAAAACTTTTAGTTTTTCCCCATTTAAGATGATGTTTTCTGTAGGTTTGTCATATATGGCTTTTATTATGTTGAGATATGTTCCTTTTATCCCCAGTTTTTCAAGGCTTTTATCATAAATGGGTAATGAACTTTGTCTAATGCTTTCTCTGCATCTATTGATATGATCATGTCATTTTTGTTTTTCTTCTTGTTGATATGGTGGATTATGTTAATTGACTTTTCAGATCAACTCAGAATTTGTTTAACCACAAAGATGGTTGAACCAGCTTTGTGTCCTGGGGATAACTCTCACTTGGTCATGGTGAATAATGCTTTTTTTGCATCGTTGGATTTATTTGCTAGGATTTTGTTTAAAATTTTTGCATCCATGTTCTTTAGGGAAATTGGTTTATAGCTTTCTTTCTTGGTGCTGTCTTTATTTGGTTTTGGTATGAGTGTGATGTTTGATTCATAGGATGTGTTTGGGAGCTTTCTTTCTTTCTCAATTTTTTGGAAGAGTTTTAGTAGTGTAGGTGTTATTTCCTCTTTTAAATGTCATGTAGAATTTTTTGTAAAGACATCTGGTCCTGGGATCTTGTTTTTGGGGAGAGTTTTTAAGACTGTTTCAATTTCTCTGCTTGTGATTGGATTATTTAGGTTCTCTATTTCCTCTTTGTTGACTTTTGGGTAGTTGCATTTTCCAAAAATCTGTCCATCTCATCCAGGTTGTTGTATTTGTCTCCTCTAGATGTTCCTAGTAGTCTCTGATTATCTTTTGGATTTCTTTTGTGTCTGTTGTAATTTCTCCTTTCTCATTTGTGATTCTGTTTATTTGAGTGTTTTCTCTTCTTTGTGAGCTTTTCAAGGGGTCTATCAATTTTATTATTTTTTTCAAAGAACCAGCTCTTAGTTTTGTTGATCTTCTGGATAGTCCTTTTGGTTTCCAGGTTATTTAATTTCTTCTTTTATTTTTATTATTTCTTGTCTTTGCTGTGTTTTGACTTTTCCTGTTGCTTTTTCTAATAGCTAAATGCTGCTGTGTCCTGCAAAAAAAATCAGTTTGTTTTTAATGATTATAATGAATAACTCATTTAAAATTAAATTATTGAGATTTTTTAAAAGAGATTCTGTCCCTTGATTTTTTCTTTTGATATTTTTTTCTGGCACACAAAACATCAGAGTCATTTATCCTCACACCCCACTATATTATCTGATGTTTTTCTCTCGTGTAGTTGCAGGAGGATTTTAAATCTTTTATCTACTTTTAAGCTTTCAGCATTGTATGAAGAAACTCCAGAGAGTGAAAAAAATCCTTCAGTCTCAGCCTATACTTTACCAAGTCAGCCTTCCTTGTAAGCATGTAGTTGTCCAGGCTTTCTTTAGAAATAATTTTACCATTCCATAAGCAATAAATTAGTATTGTTGAACATAATACATGAGATAAAGCTATAAAAACACCACATTTTCCACTACTCTGAAGTAGCTAGTTGCTACAGTTTGATATGTACTCCTTAACGTATTTTATTTTTACGTGAATATAGACATTATTTTGTATGACTTATATGAGTGAAGTCATGCTAGACCTATGGTTTTATAATGTTTTCTTTTAAAAATTTTATTCAGCATAGAGAGAAACTTACATAGGGTACATTTCCATAGCAAACAATACTACTAAAATTCAAAGAGTTTTATCTGTCCAAATTTAACTAAATGAACATGCCAAGAATTACTCAACTAAGCCTCAGTTACTAAAAATTCAGGAGGTTTCCAAGAGCATTAACTTAGTAAGCACACATTCTGCACACCTACCATGTGCAGTTCCTATTCTAGATACTGGGGTTTAACAATTATGAAGAGAGGGAGTTGCTGCCTATTTGGAACTTATTTTTGGAAACGTATCCAATTGCTCTCTCTTTTTTGGGTGAGTGACTATCCTTCATAATTATCTAGGTTCCATAGTTTGTAGTATAATTTTTTTATAAATTAACTGTGGAAATATCTTAGAGGTATATTCCCTCTACCCACCAATTACGTGGTCATTTGTAGATTTCTGCAATTTGTTTGGGATTCTTATGGTATAGAAAAATAATGGTTCTTAAAAAAACAGAGTTATTAGTGTTTATTGATTTCAGAATCATCTTTTATTGACACTTAATAAAAATAAATTCTCCCATTGAATGAATTTTAGTACACATAAATTATAGTATAACTTAATCTGACTCTTCTAGGTTACATACATCTTAAGAGGTTTTTGGTGCTGGAATATTAAAGATACTTTTTCTACTTTAATGTTACTCTCTGTGGGATTGCTTCTAATCCTCACACATAAATCAAAGGTTTTGAATAGGCTATTTCTATCCCATTTGTGAGCACTGGCCAGGGAGATATTGTGCTATCATAAAGTATCTCTTAAGATTGGATTAATTATTTCAAATCAATTTGGTGTACACATATCCATGAAATCTTTCATCTCTTGGCCCTATTTTCCTGAAACTAGTATATTCTCTTTTTCAATCAAAGGAATGAGAGGATTGTCAATTAAGTGCTGGATATTCCAATAACCTGTACTAAACTTTGATTTCTCTCAATTCTGAGGTATTGTTGCCCTCTCAAATATAGGAGGGGAGCCCATCTATCTCTTCAGGGTTTATTTTAAACTTTATGTTGGCACACAAGTTCAAAGAAGTTGAAGAACTTTTCAGAGGAGTTATTTTCCCCCAGAAATATGATATACCATTGGATATACTATATTTTCTTTCCTGATAATATATCAGTGAATATCTATGTTTCTACATAGTTCTGCCTGGCCATGGTTACCCGTTACCATTAGAATAATGTAGATTAAAGGTGGTATTATAACATGAGTTAAAATAGTTTGGGTCCACTGTGTAGAACTTCATAGATAAAGACTTAAATGAATTTTCATTGTACTTTGCTGTTTTTCTTGTGTCTTGATATATAAATCTATTTTTTGGTCAATGGGCAGCCAGTAGAATGGTAGAAATTAAAGATTCTATGGTCTTTAACTCTTGCCAAACTCTTCAAATTGCTCTTGAATATTCTCAATTTCTCCTGGGAGAATTCAGAATTGGTCTTCAAGATTATTTTTTCTTTTTGACAAAAACAAACTACACTAGATTCTAAAAAGTGAGTCACTTGCTCAAGGTTTTATAAAGTTTCAGCAAGAATTTACATTTTTAATTGAAATTTGGTAAGGAATTTTACCTGAGTTAGAGACAAAAAGAATAAGGCAGGCACTTTTAATAGCTCACTTGTTTTCTTGAAAATAAGCTAATTTTTAAGACTGCAAATGAATATGACTACTTTATTGTTCCTAACCTGAATTCATACTATTCAAACCACATTCTATTGAAGAAACATATGATACAAATGCATTACCATATAAAGTGACGATGAGCGATACAGATGCAAAGAGAAGTCACATCTTTGGAAATCAGCCTACCCTTAACTGTTGATGGACCCCCCCCCCATAATGTACATGACAACAGCAAGAGTGATCTCACCCCCTTCAGTCTTTTCATACCCACTTGGATCAACCCTTTGTTTTACATTGACCTTTAAGTTTGGGGACCTGTATGTAAGACCTGTATGTCATGAACCACCCCCACTGAGACCCATGGTATTTCTGTTCTGTATACTGAGCTGTATTCAGTATGGAAACAGGAAAGAAGTAGTTTGGGGTCATACCAGCTTGATCATTTTATAAGGTTCTTCCTAAAGGAAAGAGATAGGTGAGTCTAATAACTCACAGGAATAAGATGAAAAGAGAGTTATATGAAAGATACAGGAATAAAGAGCCATAGTTACTCAGATTGTATATTGCACAGTGAGAACAACTGAGCTATTGAGGAAGACAAGCTCTACTCTGTCTTTTTTTTTTCTGGAAATTGATCAATTTCTGTGTACATGGAAAGAAGCATAGGAGATGGTAACATCTGATCTGCTATTATCAAAAAGATTTTCTGAAAGATGCTGCCCTTCCATGAAATAACTAACTATCCAGAGAAGAAGGTCACAGGCATTTCAAGAAAAGGGTCATGTGGTGATCATGTAAATCAGTCTCTTTTTTGTTCAAAATTTCCCCTTTGCTTAGAATTCTCCACTCATGTTCTGTACATGGAAAATGTGACTCACTCTTCACTCACTTTTTCAGAAATCAGCTTAAGAAGCTTTCCTGAATCTCCAACAGTATCATCAGTCACATTAATATACATTCTGGGCATTTTCCACATATATTAATTATAAACACAGTTGCATTTTAGAATATTATATTTAGCTGTTCATGAGCCTTTTTCCTCAGTTATATTAAAATATATATGAATAAGAATTCATTTATTTTTGTCTCTCTAGTACATGGAGCCCCAAATTAGATGTAAGGTCAAATTTTGTCAAAAGAATATTCATCTAAATTGTGTGTGTGTGTGTGTGTGTGTGTGTGATATATCACAGAATTCAGTTTAGGTTTATATCTCAGTGCTTGTACAAGTCATATATAGTGAAATATAATCTATCCTGTGTGTGTGTATGTATGTATATATATATACATACACATACATACACACACACGCACACACACACACACACACACACACACACATATATATATATATATACATCCCCACTTTCTGAGAAGTATAGAAGAGTCTTAGTTACAGTTCACATGAACTGACTTCTCTAATCCACACCTGGTTATATGAGTATTTAGGAGATTGAGAATGTATATCTAAATATCATTTGCCTTTGTATTACAAAATACACAGTAGGTTTCCAGTAATATTTGTAGAATAGATTCATGATCACTAAAAGTTTGCTTGTTAAACATTATTTGCCCTTCATGATTTGGGTACTATACTTCATGCCATACTTAATCCTTTAGTTTTTGCTATTTGGTGAGTGAAGTATTATAATTTCCATTATGCATACAATGAAACAGACTAAAAGAAATTATGTAACTTTACTAAAATCAGATAATTAGCAGTAGAGCTAGTATAAATTGTGGCCTATCTTATATATTTTCCCTGCTCTTTCTTACCTACTCTACAGGTTGCGTAAGAATTTATAGCTTCTCATTAATGGGTTTTTTAAATTTTGATTTTCATTCCAATTATGTATGACAGAGAAAGTATTGAGTTTCCACAGTTGGTTTTTCTGACTCAATAAATGTTTATTGAGCTTTTATGTACATGATTTTGCCTTAGCTGTGATAGGATATAGATCTTAGCTACTTAAGGGAAGGAATTGTGTTTTTCACTTCTCTTATTCTCATGGTGTGTTACTAAAATAACGCTTTTCTTATAAAAGCATAAAAATATTTAATATGCAATTTCAAATTAAAAGAGCAAAACATAAATTCCATAAGGTAGTGTAAATGCCAAAGAAATATTGTAAGCAAAACAAACTATGAATTTGGAGGTAAGGGAAATCACTGTAGGCAGGAATGGTCAGAATAGTGTGATTTGATAACTCTGTAAATTGTTTTGAAACTTCCTCACTTAGGTTACAGGACAGTCACTATGTATCTTTAGCAGTGATTTGCAAGATATTTCTTTTCATGGGAAATGTCTGTGCTTCTTAGAAACTACAAGAAAGGCAGTAAGTAGACACAGCAGGGAAGGATGGCTAGGTAGAGGTTGGCACCAAGTCAGAGGTGAGTTCATGCATCTGAAAGGAAAGTGAACAACAAGTTAGAGCATATTCGTTAGATATCACTTTTTTGTCAGCAATCTAATAGCAAGAGACACCAGGGACAGCTCCAGTTGTCCTTCCAGCTTAAAAGTTAAAGTTTCTTGGCCTTAGTAAAAAGACTTAGTAAAAACACTATCATATTGCTTTATGAAGAAAATACATTCAGCAAGATGAAACAATTTGAAATGGATTTCATTCTATATTCCCATTTTCTTACAAGTATTTGAAGAGTTTAGAAATGTTATATTTCTGACAGGAACATTTATGTAGACTTTTATGTAAATCTAGAATCTGTTAGTCCCAATACAGTCAAATATGATATAAATGCCTCCATGATGAATTCTTAGTGGGATGTTTTATTTATCTACTCATTTTTGGTATTTATTGTAGTATGTAATTTATAATAAGTATTCAAAGAACCCAATTATTGAACAAATGTCCATTTAGTATATTAACAATGTTACATATTTGAGGACTTCTTTCTTGAGTTTCAATTTATATATCATATCAGAACACATTGCAAGCATAACTACAGTAAATCTATGTGATAGGAACTGCAAGGGATCAAGGGAACTTTTTTTTTTCTGGTTGCTTGATTTTGAAATTTTAAGGAAAGAACTGACTTTGAAATTAAAAAAAAATATGGCCACATTTAACATTTGGAAAATTTTTCTTTACCTATTCTTTTATAATATACAATAAAGTAAGATTCAAATGGTCATTTGAAGTTTACTTGATCCCTACATCATTGTGTATTAGTTAACAATATCATCACTCACTAAACATATTTTATTTTATAATATTAAATATGATTCTGCTCTCCAGTTACTCATATTCTGATAGAAAAAAGTCCAACAATTGAAGTTACATGGAGAAAATAAAATAGAATAATGTATTTATCATGTAGTAAATAGTGTAAGAAGAGTTTGAATATATGAGAATACTTTTGAAGAGGATGTATTAGATTTGAACAGTATAAAAGAAATGATGAATTACCTGGGCAAGATTTACATCAGATTCTTTAAAATTAAAAACGGTGATTCTGAAGAATGGTAAAGAGAAAACTGGCAGGATTATTATTATTATTATTATTATTATTATTATTATTTTGCTGTTGTTGGCTGAAATAGAAAGCTTGAACTGGATAAAATGGCAGATGGCTCTATTTCATGGTTTGGAGCCAAAAGTCAGGTGGCTTTGTGTGACAAAGGTATTTTACACGATGTGGTGGATTGTAGGAGAGCCCTGGAAATACTGAAGTCTCATTCACATAGTTAAAAAGTCTCAATCTACATTGTGACCTAAAGGGTTGGAACTCTTTACAGTTGACACTAATAACTTACATTTTAGCATTACAGGTTATCAAGATGCCTTGATAGATATAGTATTGATTATCAGTAATTTGTTGTTGTTGGTGATCTGCTATAGTTAATAATACTACCATAGATCCTTGAAAATTGCTAAAAGATAAGGACCTAAAAGTTCTTATCACAAAAATATTTTAATTCTGTGAAATGTGATAACGAAAGGTAGCAATCACTTCCCAACATATACATACATCAAGCCATTCTATTGTGCCCTTTAAAGTTATACTATATTTTATGTAAATTATATCTCAATAAAGCTATAATATATATTCTATATATTTAGGAAGAAAAATTACCAGAGAGCTTCCAACAAAAACTTAGCAGAAATAAAAAGGAACTTAAATAGATTTATGAATTTATGAAATATTAGTATTTACAAAATACTTGGCTGCTCTTGGTCCTAAAAGTTATTGATTTTTTTAATACACTCTAGTAAGAGCTATCAAGAGGAAAGAGCTTTGGGAACAATGTATTAAAATAACTTAGTAATAAAAGTATCTATTTATTTATTCAACAATTGTTTATTGTGAATTGCCTAAGGGTGCATAGCAAACAAACTCTCATCCCTGAGGAAACTCCACCAGTGCTGAGGAGATGTGGGTGGTCATGGAGACTAGCAATACAGGGGCACTTCACAGGAGGCAGTGCTGGGACCTGGGTGGTTTTGTTTTTGGGGACTACAGGCATGGCATCATCCTTGAAAACAACCCCAGTGTGACTCTCTGACTTGCCACATTACATTAAATTGATTTAAGTTACTAATGATAATGGTAATACCAGAACATGTATGAGATACACCAGCACTATAAAATTGTTGAGTCTTATCTCATTTTAATAATGAGATTTAAAAAATTTAAAAAATTAAAAAAATGAGTCTTATCTCATTTTAATACTCAAAGTTACCCTATCAGATAACCACTCCTTTGTTTTGTTGTTGCTTTTGTTCAGATTAGGAAAGTAAGACTTAAAAACTTGAATAGCTTTCTCATGCTCATGTAAGTAAGATAGAAAGGGGCTCACACTAAAAATGCACTTCAACTTTCATTAACACAGGTGAAACTTCTGGAAGAAGATGCTAAGCAGACACAGGGTAGGCACAACTGTGGATCAACAGTGAGAACAACCCCTCTTCTGGGCAAGCAACCATGCATTTTTGAATTTAACATGTTAATTTGTTGAACTTTTTAGATCAGTAAGATTCAAATACAACATTTACTCTTTGGCATCCAAAGACTGGAAATGCAGATTTAAAATGAATTGGACAGCGCTGAACCTACTCACTGTCCTAGAAATCCTTTTCAATAATAATTGAAGGTTCTTTGGCAAAAGAATAACTGTAAAATATTTATATATGATTGAAGCCACAGTTCCAGGCAAGAAAAGATTTATAACTCTTCCAATAATATGTTTGGAAGTAGTCAAATATATTCTTAAAGCAATATAGGAAATGAATTTCTGGTTTGTTTCAAAGGTTAAATATTTGAATTATATTTTTCTGTTTTGTTTGTGTATATCAAAATTTTTAACTTAAAAATGATTAATTTTACAAAATGGAGAAACACAAACTACATGAAAATCAGAGGACATAATTTATATATCACTCCCTTATTTTTTAAAAAAGTGGCTAACACATATGATCTTTTCCTCAGGTAATCTCTTTTGATTAAGAAGCTGCTCAGTGGCACAGAAAAGGACCCCAGAGTGATTGCTTCCTCTCCAAATCATGTCTGAATAATAAGTAGTCAGGCAAGAATAACTTGGAATATTGAGGTGTCTTCATTTTCTAACCTCAGAGCATTTAATAACTTTTTTTATCCTGAAAATATAGATGGAAAATCTTTCGTTGTCTTACAGTTACAGTATATAAAAGAATATTGATGAGTAACAGCTAAGACTGAGGATAGGCTATAAAAATTATTTTTCATTCTGAGTAATGGCAATATCAAAGATCATCTCCTGCACTTATTGATGCTTAAATACAATTTGGCTCATCAAAAGAATTCATCCTATTTGAACCTAAAACTGACTAGAATAATGATTGATAGATTATGAGAGGGAAGGATTAGAAAGACCCTATAAAACAAAGCAAAAATAAAAAGCAAATGGATTAATTATTCTTAAAATATGTGGTCACTTTAAGGAATAACCAAGTGCAAATCAATTTTCAAAACTAAATATATTGCTAAGTAATCTTCTAAATAATAAGATAGCCTAGATCCTCTATAATGTTAAAATAATTCATTGATTTTAACACATCACATGGAATCAATACAAATGTTTATAAATTCCAAATAAAATAGTATTTTCACATTGTAAATTTAAAGCATGGTAATTAAATAAATAAAAATATAAATCACTTTCCAGGTAAATTCCAACCTAATACTTGCTCAGGGAGTTTGAACATGTCTTTATCATTGGCTTATACCTTGACTCATATTTCTGGTTTTAATGATTATTGTGTATTTTTGAGATAATGTATATTTTGAGGTAATGTATATTTTTTATACTTTAATTATTACTTTATCTTTCTATCATATAACAATTACATATATATGTATATATGTGTATATATATATGTATCTAGGGGATTTGCATAGTTTATATTTGTTTCCATTTTAATTTCACATTGCTGTATAGACTTATAACTTACACTAAAAGATGTTGATGTGCATAAGAAATACAGAAAGGATAATTGTTTATTATTTTAATTCAACTTATAATTATCATAACAGATTCCTCAAACTCAGGAAATGACTGAGGTTTAAATATTAGAGCTTATTCATGAGTTTATTTAACTAAAGTAAGCACTGACTTGCAGATGGGAATATTGGGAAGTGAAATTATGTGTCTACTGTCTGACAGAAGTAAATGTTCCAAATTTGGGACTTAAACCAAGTTATTTGACTCTGATTCAATACCTTTTTCAAGAAACCATGACTAATGTTTCAAATCTTTTCATTATTGTAGTGTTAACTAGATGCCATGATTTGTGATGCTTGTGTAGGAGTCAGCACAATTACAAACATATATGCAAATGTGTATCATTAGTAAGTATTTAGATGAAACTAAAAAGGTTATACATTTTTCCAGTTTTTTTGGATAAAATTGAAATATATTTCATTAGTATATTTTTAAGGTGTACAAAGTAAATGGTTTGAGATATATATCTACACCCATCACCTTACATAGTAACTTGTATGTGTATGTATGTTAAGAGCAATTAGAATCTGTCCTCTTAGCATATTTCAGATATAGTATACAATAATCTTAACTGCAATCACCATCTTGTACATTAAATCTTCAGAATTTCATTAATCTCATAACTGAAAGTTTATACCCTTTGACTAGTAATTACTGATTTTTTTCCATCCTCCTAACCCATGTAATCACTGTTTGGTCCTGTAAATTCAATGTTTTTAGTTTTTACATGCAAATGAAATCATATAATATTTGTCTCTTTGCCTGGATTATTTTACTTAGTATAATATCCTCTGGTTTCATCCATGCTATTGCAGAATTTTCTTCTTTTTTTAATACCCAATAATAATCCATTGTACATGTAGAGCACATTCTTCTTATTCATTTGTCAAATGATGGGTAATTAAATTGTTTCCATATCTTGAATATTATTCAAAACATGAATAATGCTATAGTAAACATAAGCATGCATATCTCTTCAAGATACCTGTACTTCTCTTAAATATTTATCTGGCTATGGGATTGCTGAATTATCAGGAAATGTAAGTTCTTTGTATATTTTTTGAGGAATCTTCATGAAGGTTATGAATTTTAAAGACTGAAGGCATTTTTAAATAAGATCAAGATATTATCTGTTTTTACTAGGAGCAGTATGTTCAGGGATTACACAACAGTAAGTGCTGAAGAATGGAAGGCATGAGAACAATAATCTGCACTAGTACAGATGCATTGTTTTTGTGTGTTGTTAGATAGAATGGTGACCCTAAAACCAGATTACAATTGAATATAATGGAAGATGAAGTGTGTTTGATGGTGGGTGTGGTTTGATTACATACATTTGAAGAGCTGTGATTCTATATACCTCACAGTGTTGTAAACTAATACTACTTCAATAAAAATAAATACTACACTGGAAAAACAAAGAATGTTCTGGGCTCTAAAACTGGGATCTCTGTGTCATTTAATATGTATGGGCCTTTTCCTTTTAAATTTCTTCAGGAGAAACATGCACTTGTGTTTCACCATGAGTCCCATCACTCTCTCTACTCCTAATACTTGGTCTGACTCTCAATTCATTATTTTTCTGACTTCAATGAAGATGAGTTACAAAGCCCGTTCCTACTCAAAAACTGTAGCTTTTTCATCAATTATGTCTTGATTGTTTATGTCAACAAATAAGCAGTTAAGTTCTGCCTTGGTTCCAAAGCAGGTTCCAGGCCCTTTGAAGATAAAAGATCTAACATTAAATTTGTTCCAGGTTTCTCAATTCCCCAGAAAAGAAATAAATAAATGAAGGTATCCCTTACAAGATTAATAATGTTAACCTAATATTCTAATTTATGGAAATTCCTAAGAACTGCATTAATTACTTGACTCATCAGGGAACCAAAGTTAACTTTTTCTCAAACCTAACTGATCTGAAGGGAATCTAGTGTTGTGATTCATAGAAATAATCAAGTTTCCAATGTCTTGATTCATGAGAATAGTTTCTTTCTCTTGAAAAAAGGTGGTCAGCTCTTTGTTATATGTGATGATATCTAATTACCTGCCACTATTTACTCCTCATCCTCATCCTGGTTCCTTTTAAAGGGAGGTCTTATTATTTTTTATTGAGTTCATTACACCCTGTATGATACTTTGAGCTTCTATCTCTAACACCTTCTCTCTACATTAGCTCCTGGTATGTTCTCTGAATCTCTTTGTTTTTCAAAATGGTCAGTAGACAAAGTCAATTCAGGTAGTTTACAGAGAGAAGTCATTTAGTTTTCTAATGGGGGATGTACAATTTTCAGGTCCTCACTATATTGGCAAGACCTCTGTATGAATATGCTAAATAAATAACATAAATTACTTCTGTGTGTGTGGTACTTATTTGCTTGATCTCTATATAATAAAGAAAAAGATAGCATGTTGCTATAGGAAAGTATTCCTCATGTGGAGAGACCATATGTTCCACTAAGGATTTTATCACATTATGCACCCTGCTAACTTTGGGCCATTGAAGCTTCTTGGAAAGCTATATGTCTAAGCATTCTAAAGGCACTTTTCTGATCATCATATAAAATTTGACTTCTAGAACTCTCTTTTATATCATGTATTTGCCAGAAAGAATGAAAAGACTGCTTTCCTTGTTTCAGCGAGAGAGAGACATTTTAGAGCACTGGAATGAGGTGCTGTGGAAGGTTGTATAATTACTTCCATTAAGGCCTTTAAAAACAGAATGGCTATTTATATTTCTGGAGTTCTTAATGAGGCCCTTTTCTATTGTGAGAAGCGATTCCATGATGGTTTCTGAGGTCAAGCCAGGTCACCCAATGAATAATTTTAATATCTTAGATCAATTTGGTTCAAGAAAGCACTCCTGGTCTGACAGTTGGGTCTGTATTTGACACTATCATCAAGTTATTGTGTAAATCTTAATTCATGTACTTTTTCTGAAGAGGTTGTTTAAGGATAAATGAAATAATAAATGTAAATGTTCTTTTGCTTCTGTACAAAGCAACTTGATAGAAAAAAATCAAAATTACGTTGTCCAATTGCTTTCTAATGTTGCATCTGTGAGGGTTCAGGAAGTTTACAAAGAAATTTTGAAGAAATTGAAAAATGAAGACCAAAGTCAAGTGGAAACATTGCTTCATAGAAGTGACTATGTGCCATAATTCATACATCATATGCTGTGTGGTTTTCAAGAGGTATCTGTTCTCCTTTAGTCAAAGTTGAGGGATTTGTCCCTTTCTTTTCTATGGTTCCTCCTGCCATCTCTTTTCACTTTACTTTTCTGAGCTGTAGCATCTGTTCTTTCTCCCCTGTGGGGTATTAAGTGGAGAGACTGGGAGTAGTAAAAAGCATATGGGTTTTGATCAGACAGACCTGGGTTTGAATTTACTTTGTTACTTAGCTTCAGGATTGCTTTAGACAGATTCTGTAGTCTCATATGAAAACACTGAAATAATATCTACCTGTCAAAGTTGGTATATGATGAGATGATATCTGAAAAACATCCTCTGCAGCTGCTGACACATAATAAATTGTCAGTAATTATTAGACATTATTGTTCTATTTTTATATGTCATATCAAAATACCATTGCTCATTTTGAATATAATTATTTTGAACTGGATGAAAGGAATACAAATGGTAGATAAGAGGAGCATGTAATAAGTGAAAACAAAAGATACCTGAAAATATAGTCCAAAATATTTGAGCAAACATTATTAATTTCAATTGGGATATATGCTTTTAAACTAAATAAAAATGGAACAATATTAAGTTCTCAAATATAACTTGATGTAAATATCTCAGATATCCCTTCTAAATTAGAAACCACCATGGAGAAAAATCTTTTGGATATATTCTTAATAGTTCAAGTGTGGATTAAGGCTATATATCTATGAATGACATTTGTATAGGTATTTTCCGGATTAAGAAACTGGTCATGTGAGCATGAATTTTGGAACTGAGTAATGAGTTTATGTTCCAGTTTCATCACTTAGTAGCTATATTATCTTGGACAAACTACCTATCTGCTCTGTGCCCTATGCTTTCATGTATAAATTTGAAATAATGATAGATTTGTGCAACATAATTCATGCATATGTGATTACTATCTGAGTTAATACATGGGAAGATTACTTGACAAATAATAATACTTGACAAACAATGATGTTCTATATTTATTAGGTGCTATTATTATCATTAGTAGTAATAGCTATAGGGAGATAGTCCATCTTAGAAAATATGTTTGGTAATCTTCCCAGAATTATTTTATGACTATCATTGATTAGGTATTAAGTATCTTATAAGACTTGAAAAGGATACTATTTGAGACTAAAATAAGATAAATATATCAATATTTTATTTATCTTTGATAGAGAAGTTAAAGAGAACTACAGTTCTGAAGATCACTGCATGTCAACAGGATAAGAATCTATCATCTAATTACATTTACAATTAACATTAAGTCTTGTGCCTAAAACATAAGTTTTTTTCAAGAGGTAAATCTTTTGTGAAAACATGATTTGCACATATAATTTATTTTAGGATGTAAATCTAGTCTAAATTCTCACAATTGTGCAAAACCCACACACACCACAAATTCTGTTGCTAGTATGCAGGACAAGTATTATTTCAAACATGAATGAAAAAAGTGGAAATTGGAAAGATTTTGTGGCTTGCCTAAGCAGATTTCTTGGCTATCATGTCACTTTGTCTTTCTGCAAATATGTTCATTTATTACCCTCATCCATTCTGTATATCTTTTCTATATTTTGTTCTATTTAGAAAATCTGTCATATTGTAGAATGCATTTCATTCCTGTTTTCTAGCTCTAGTAAGAAACAAGGATGCATTTAAATGGAGAGCCACTGAAGGACTTAAGGCTCCACAAGCAAGTCTCTGGAAACAGAAGAGGGACTAAATTCACTCCAAAAGAATCAGAGCTCTGGGTGTTCATAAGAGCAGTATCACCAGAGATGAGAAGCAAAGGAGAAGCTGGTCAATAGTCATACTGGAAAAATGTGACCATAGTGACAGAGAGGTGGATGGAGCCACATTAATGAAGCAGGGTCTTGTCAATTTTGGGTGATTCATGCTGACAGCCAGCAGCATGCACTGAAGAGTAAATCAAGCTCTCTGGAGACCTATCACAGAAGGGATGCAACTAATGAGGTTCCATGCATCACTCTGATGAGGTATGAATGAATGCTCATCAGGAACAATTGACCTAGAAACTGAGTCCAGTATTTCAAGGTCTCTTATAGCCAATCCCCTACCAGTACAAGCAGCTCCAAATGAAATATGTGATTTTTATAAGCCAACTAAGTGACAGAGCATTCCTGACTTTTTCCTGCTATTGCTGATGGGGCTTTTTGGACACTGTGTAAATGGGTTGAATCCTAAAAGAGGACAAAGCAAAGGTGGGCTAAATCTTCCAAGTCTTGTATAAAGGCAGATTAGGAACTCTGGAGTAAAAGAGACCTATATCCATATTCCATCTCTATATTTATTTGCTATACATGGGGTAGGGTTACATATTATCTAGGCAATTTTTTCACCTTTAATGTGGTACTTCTTTATTTTAAAGAATAATTATTTCAAAAGAATCTCTATAACATAAAATCTTGGCACAAGATGTTAATCTAATGAATCTTTGTTCTATCAGTCCCCTTCTATTCACACACAGGAATTGATACAGTGAGTCAGGAACTGGACCAGGGATTAAGATTATAGAAACAGGGGACACGGTTACTTACATATCACTGCAGGATGATTTCAATAAAATGTGACCAGAATTGGATGCTAAGAGTGTCTGTAGGACAGTTGGGTGATGGTCATCTCCAGGACCTACTGAAGCAAGAATGTGTGTTATCCAGGTGTAAAGGGGAGGGTAATGATATATTCTCAGAACAGCGTAACACGCACTAAGATATGAGGCCCAACCATGGAATCCTTTCAGTATTTCAAAGACCTTTTATAAGTTTAAATAGCTTCTAATAAATTAGTCAATTCATTCGTTGGCAAACACATATTTCTATTTAGTTTCCTCTTTGGTCACTCATTGATCTCCACCCTTGGTTTCATCTACTTAATTCTCAAAAGTGTTCTATTTTACTTGGCTCTGGGAAAATAGTCTTGGAATCAGATGTCATGCATTTAAGGTTTTTTTTCGAAGCAATTTATCAACTGTGATCTGTATCATAGATGTGTTATTTTAAAAAGGGGGGAAAGTTGTATTGGGCAGTTGCTTCTATACTTCACAGGTAGCCTTGAAATGGAATAGTATACATTACATAACTAAAAAGGATTCTCTTCCTATTCTTAAAATTTGTGCCATCCTTTGCTTCTGTTGCTCACTGGAACTAGTATAAAAAACACATATTAATTCTCATACATGTTCTTTGGTCACGCACTTCTAAGAAGGTGTGATCTTGTTCCTCTGAATCACATACAGTGTTCTAAAACAATATTACCTCATTAAAGAAATTGTTGGACTGAAAGAATTCTGGATCTTTGTACTTTAGTGGAGTTGTGTGAGAGAGAAAGGGAGTTGTAATAAACCCTGATAGTTCCAAATCAGTCCTCAATTTGCATCTTTATTTTACTTGGAGAAAAAATGTTCAAAAAGATCATTTAGACAAAACCCATTTGTTGGCATATTACTGGAGTACATTTATATAAAATATTGTTTTGCTTAGCAATGTCTAACTACAGGGAAATGTATGGATATGTGGGGAAAATTCTTAGTATGTGCATTTAAATTAGTAAAAAGGAAGAAAAAGTGATGGTTGGTGACAAAAATTTAAAGGACTTAATCATTTGTACAGAGCTTGACTCTTTGTGTAGTTTCCAATAGTTCTGACAGATCTGATGGATGCTTAACTGGGTAAAAGAGTAATAATTAAATAAATCTGATTCTTCATGATATGAGAATTAAAAGTCAGAAGAAAACATACTGATGGAACCTGTCACTTTATATTGTACTGTTTCAACTATCATTTATGGAGAACTGAAAAAGCTGACTAAAGTGATTAAGGTGAAAAAAAGATTAAACCTAATATAAGTTTACTTGTCATTCTAAAGCATGGGTCAGTGTAGCTTCTTGAGAAAATATTGAAAGCATATATTTTCTTTATTGAAAGATCTCATTTAACTTGTATTTTCTGAAAGATTGAAAGTTTCCAGCTGTTAGTCCTTTCTGGTAGACCACAATACTTTTGAGAACAAAGAGTAGTGATTTTACAGATTATTTCTTCCTAATCTGGTGCTGACACTTAAAGAAAGTAAGAGAAGATTTTTGAGGGCATATTTAGAAGAAATTTCCCAGGCAATACTGAACCAGGTTGAGAATGGCAGAGTTAGGAAAAAGACTAAAACTAAAAAGTTTCTAAATACTCATTTCCTGTAAGGATGAATTCTTATATTCACATTAGAATTCTGTTTAGAGAGTACATGTTTTAGTTGGATTTTAATTATGCCAAAAATCTATAATGGAAGATGTTTAGAAGTATATTTAATAAATGACACAGCAAAGAGGAAGTGCTAGTTTGTAAATAGAATCAGTGGATATGAAATGAATTATTTGCTAAGACATTTATGGGAAAAGCAAGGGACAGATGCCAACAACAGACATGAGGTTCCCCAGAGAGGGAAAGAAGAACTATGATAGCACAAAACCAGATGATCAAGGTATTAGGATGTGAAGTCTGACAAAATCTCCAGACCATATGGAGTTTATCCCATAATTGTCAAGTGGAAAAAGAAAGAGATAAACCTTTCTCCCCATCGTTGGTTTCCAAAGAAACCAGACCTCTTGTTGAAAGAAACTCAGATATTTTATTTAGAACAAGAAAACCAAAGATGAACTAAGTTTTGAAAACTATGTATTTTTGTTGATAATAAAATGGTAACTTTTCCCAGGCTATGAATTTATTTAGACTTATTTGAAACTAGTAACATGACTTGATAAAATATATGTAAGATATATGTTATTGATATGATTTTTGTTTGAAGCATTTGCCTGAAGAATTAGTACATAACTGGTATAGATATATTGCTGTAAAAATATTTCTTAGCATCAGATATATAATCATCTCAATTTTGTAAGGTACTACTGAAAAATGAACAATGATTAGAGAGAATGGACAGAAGCATGATAAAGCTAGATAAAACTTCTGAGAAGATAAGTGAATGGGGGCGACATTCATCCAATTTCTAGTAATTGCCAAAGATGTTAGTTTCTAGTTTTCTCTGATCACTAGTTTTATTGATCCTGTTGACCAGTAGCTCAAGGATCTATAGGGTTCACTCATCTCTGGAGCAGAAGGTTATGCCTTAGTTAGTCCAGAAGTTCAAGTACCCAACCACAGTGTGCTTGATATAATTGCCAGTAGATAAACAACAATTTTTCCTGATTAGAGAATGTTTTTGTCCTATATTGTGTTAAGAACATCAAACTCTCCCCTTTGAAGCTCTGAGGTGACTTCCCAATTCCAGAATATTTCCTGAGGCTGTAGAAGTTTCTTACTAGTATTTGGATTTTTAGTGTGGTTTCTCTCTCACTACATTCTGATTTCCTCTGGCTGTTGTGAGCTGAAACCTGCGCAGGAGGTGGTTGCATGAGTGAGCAGCACTTTTGTGTTGGACTCACATCTCTTGTTCTTGCCCCATTGTTCAAAACCAAATCATAGACATTCCTAGAATCTGCTACAGGGTAATGGGTCACTTCGTGCTGGTTGCTGCTCCTGTCTTTGCACTTTGTGCTGCAAAGACCACAGCCTTTAGGTTTGGGTCAGTGTATGATCTGGGCAGGACACATCACCTTTCCTTTTCACTTTTCCATTTTTGCTGATATATATTGATTACTTAGAATGAACCCATAGCAGAAGTCTCTGATATTATCCCTTAATCTCATCATCCTCTCCTCCCTTCATTTTTGTTTACCTTTATAGGTTTAACTTTGTTTTATTCATGGTAGCTCAGTGTCCCCTTGTACTCTGAGAAATATTTACATTTAAATATAATTCACTAGTATTCTCAACTTTGTGGAGAAGAATGGAAAAACGAATACTTCCTCAATGTACAAGATATTTTTCTGAAATAAAGCCCACATTTTATTTAGCTGTCTCATGTATTGACCAGAATTATCTTAATCACTTAATCTGTTTCATTGAAAGAGGTAGAGTTAGAATTAAGGGACATTCTGGTCATAGAAGAAATGTTATTAATTAAATTTTATTTTTATTAATTAAATCTTATTTTATTTTGAAAACTTTTTATTGTTTGTGGTGTTAGTCAAGAGCCTTTCAGCTAAGAATGAATATTTGGTTAAGAATGAATGTGTCTGAATTGAATGATGGATTGTCTACCGTTGGATATAGTCACATAGGTCTATTTATTACAGCATCTCCATTTAGATATAAAACTAAGTCAGTCTTTGAAAATCAATTATTTTCTCAGACATGGGGTTGTGTTCATTCCAGGCATGGTTCCTATCACCAGCATCAGAAACCTTTTATTCATTACTATGTGTGGGCTTGTCTATATGAATAATTCTATAACTGCAATCAGATGCATTACAAACATTTAATTTGCAAGGTAATCTGACACACTCTGAGGATATGGAGGTGCTTTGGAGGTAAGGATGTGCCGGTGGTGAAATGGGGATAAAATAAAGTGTAGGAAGCACAGAGTGTGAAAAGTGCATGGCCTTGTGATATTGGCTGAATGGAGAGCGACCACTAAAGTTATTAAGATAGGAAGCCTCTTCCTCCATGAAACATAGGATTGCACTGAGCAGAACACACCTCATCTCTTATATTATTTGTTCAAATTACTTAAAATACTATATAATCTATACAAATGCTTACATAAAACTCAGTTGATGACTGGAAGGCATTTAGAAATAAAAAGCAAAACTATGTTCCTGATAAAATTAGAAAGATGGTATAGGTATGTTTCAAAAATTGAAGTGCTTTGTCAAGAGAGTTAATAGTAATTGAGGAAGATCATTGAGTTATCATGCAATAATCAAAGAAGGGAATTCACATAATAGGAGAGATCATTGTAAGAGTTACTGAAATAAAGGTAACACCTGGACCTGCCACTGTTAATGAGTTAGCATCAGTCAAAAATACCTGCTATCAGCAATTTTTTATAAGCAAAAATTGCTAAAACAGCTCCCACATAACCCAAGAGGGAAGTTCCTATTAGCAAAATTTAATTCTAGGAAATGATCATCATAATCTGAAGTGATCAGAAACCTTCCAAGTACTTCACTTGAGGCAGCCTTCAGAGAATATTAAGTAAAAGCCCTCATTTTACAGATGAGCAAACTGAGGTTCTGAGAGGGTGTCTGAGCTGCTGAAAGTCACACAGCTATTCAGTAGCACATCTGGTGCAAGTGTCCAGTACAATGCCCTTCTCATAGATTTTGGTGCCTCTTTATATTTTTGAAAAGAAACACTCTTTTCCTGTACTCTGCATTTCTGGCACCAACTACAGGTCCACACATTTTGATACTAAGGATAGTCCTAGGAGACAGATTCCTACTTCAGAGACCAGTCATAAACCCTAGGTCATTCTCACCAATAGCATATAAACCTGAGTTCCCACAATCCTTCCTGAGGCTGAATCCTTTCTTAGAATGACTCAGAATTTAGCAAAGTGTTTTACTTATATCAGCAGCTTTCTGTAACTTAGGAACAGCCAAAGGATCAAGAACTAAGGAACAGCAAGGTCTGGGAAATGGTGCCAAGCATCTTTGCCTTCTCCCCACACCTCCATGTGTTCACCAATCTGATAGCTTGATGGGAATTTCATAACCTAGTTGTGATTGATTGACTTATTAGCTGTTGATGATGGAATTCAATCTCCCAACTGTCTCTCACCCTTCATAGTTGAAGGTAGGGCTGAAAGTTCCAACTCATTAACCACAGGCAAGTGGTTGTTCCCTCTGGTTACCAGCCTCCATCCTCTGGGAGCCACCTGCTCAATAGAAGCCCAGGTATAGTTGAAAATAGGTGGCCTGGAATAAGAGTTGATGTCCTTATCATTTCTATCACTCAGGAAATCTCAAGGTCCTAGAAATTCTATGCCAGGATCCAGGGATAAAAATTAAAAATTAATTTATTGTATGACATTCGGAGCTTGGTACCTGGAACAAGGAGCAAAGAACAAATATATAGTTCTTATTATATTCCATGTAAGATTGCTAGATAAATAGATATTTGTGGGAGAGTTAAATTATCTTTTCAAGTCATTTGGTTTAGAGTTGTAATAATAATAAAACCCAGTCATCTTACTTTTAGATTTGAGAGCTTTCTACCATATCTTGCCACCTTCTATGAATAAGTACTCACTTCTCATCAAGGTAATGCATGTATCATCATAATGCAGATATACCAAATCTCAACTACAATTAATTTTTGTTTCATTCTGTGAAAGTTAAATGATATTTGAGATAATTTTACATTAAAGTAATGTGGATTTCTTTAACTCCCCAGAGACCAAGAGATCTTATATTTATTGTGGTATATTTGTATGCCATTTGCTTTAATATGTAATTTAATGAGAATATATAGAATGGAGACAGTCCATTAGGTGGGGATAATGCCATTATCTTACTGTCAGTGGACCCATAGAGACCATGAGAGCTTTTGAGAGGGATATAACTTGTGTGGGCATTAAGGGTCTAGATTATGATTTCATAATATAATATGTGTGGAAACACAGAATTGAACTACTTTGTTACATTAAGATGTATGTTATTGTTATTAAGCTTCTTGAGGAACATCAGAACCCTATCAAATTTAGTCCTAGATTATTTAGAGACATTCCCTGTTTGGCCACCTAGTTCATTTTTGCTCTATCTTCCCCTACTACTGAAGGTTAGAAGAGCTTGCTCAGACCTGGTTTGTTGCAATGAGGTAGGTTGAGGTGATGCCTCTTTTCTGAGAATCTAGAAGTTGAGATTCAAAGCCAGGAGAGCTGGGAACAGGAGAAAGGGGAGAGGCAGGAGCAAAAAGAAGTGTGAAAGAGTAGATGTGATGCTGAGCTGGTCAGCTGGAGAATGGTCCAGATGAGTCCAGGGCCAGGGTATGTGATCATCCTCAGCTGTTTCTGTGGGTGACCCTGACTCAGTGAAAGGGCAACTGAGGGGGCCACATTATAAGGATGGGATGTGGTGGTTCTGGGTCCTGGTCAAATCAGAGCAAGGGCTGTAACTAAACACAGAAACATAAAAATCCCATGGGAGTCTTTGGTTGGGAATGCAAGACTGGAGTACTGATAATAGCAGCAAAATGCTACTGCATGCACACAGGTGGAAGGGCACTCGGACTTCTCAAGGCAGCCGGCATATGAAGAGCAATCCCCTGAAGCAACTACATAGGAAGCTCTTTGTGGTTAGATTTTGAAGGTGGCTTTAGAAGGGGCATTCTAACTTCCCCAGTTGTGGGTTGGGGTGAGGAATCTATAGTTTATAGAAGGCACCCAGATACATAGCTGGATTAGGGCTATATTCCATCAGAAATTCTCTCTTACTAACAAAGTGATTCTATGTGATGTTTTCTGAAATCTTGGATGCTTACCAGAGAATACCTTTACTTTATCAAATTTCTTTAGTCTACTTAAAGGTCATACAAATGAGAGATAAGATTTTCCTCTTCTGCTCTTGCCACCAGAAAAAAAGATACTACTTGAAATGGGCATCAGTGGGATCCACACACAAACAAAGCTGAAATCTAACTTGTATTTCAAGTGCTTTATAAAAATGAGTACCACCGACTAGATTGTGGACATGAACAAATAGTACTGACCACTAGTCAGAAGAAATCATTTTATCATTTTATAAAATACGAGTGGTATCTCTTTAGAAATGTAGCACAAAATACACCATTTAAAATAATGCACACACTATTAACCTTTTTATAGTTCAAGTCATTAAAATGTGATGTTGAATATTTTCAGACACCAGGGAAGATGAATTTACCACAAGGCAGCTTGTTTGACCAAAAAAAAAAAAAGGCCTTAATTTCAATTTAAGAAATCTGGGGTCTCCCCTTGTTCAGTTACTGACCCAGTGCCCCAGAACAGGGGTACAAAGTAGGCTACATCACTAAAGTTTCCAGAGATCTATTGTTCTATGACACCTGTCATAGTAATATAGGTTTTCAGGCAGAAGTAGGTCAGATGACAGCGGTATTATAGTGGTGGGCAGCAAGGAAATGCATTGATACAGCTTATAGTCTCCCAGTAAGAGGGTACAACTGACAATATCATTTCTGGATTTGCCATTTACACCCTCTAAATCCTCAAAGCTCTTTTAATTTTTTTTTAAATGACAACCTGCTATTTTCCTGACTCCTTGATCTACTTTCCTTTTATAGACCAGTCTAGCTTGTCATTCATTCTTTTTCTCACACATATTATGTTCAAGACTGTGATCCTGACTATGAAAAATTCATTCTCCCCAAATTTAAAGATAAGTAGAGATGATAAAAATATGCAATATTCCAAAAAGACAGAAACAATATATTGGAAAATGATTATCATCAGATGCAGACTTGGAGAGTTGATTTTTGGTGTGATCAAAATATAGATTTGACTTATTTGACTTTTGAATTCTATTCTGAGTTCAGGTGGGAAGTGGAAATAGGAATTTGAGTGTAGCATTTCAGACTCAGAGAGATAAAAGACCTGTATCATATTTAAGACACAGTGAATAATTTAAATTGGTATACAGGACATGTGAATGAGATACATGGGAAATCAGCTGAAAAGATGGCTTCCTTAATGATGGTGAAGTGCTTGCAGTGAGGTTCACAGTTTTGATGTGTCAGGAAGTGATTTTCTCTTGATCAGGTCATTTCTGGGTTTTTCAATTCCTTATCTCTGCCTTCAAGGCAACTTTGTCATTAGCTGTGTTCCCTGGGATCTTTCTTCACACTAGGGCTTATTTTCAGGAAGACATTTGACTGGAATCCTGGCTTTGAAACTTGGCCTTTGATATGTGATACTGGGCTGTGAAAAGTTGTTTTGTTTTTCTACTTTCCTGTCTGCTTCCTCTCAGGCCATACTCTGATTTTATTAATTCTTAATCTTATCCCTCCCATATGTTTCAAGATGGTATGTATGATGGGAAAAGAGTCTGTTGCTTGAAACAAAAGAGAAAATTGAGGCTGCCTGGTATGAAGCACTAGAGATCTTCCTTGTTCAGAGCTTTATTATGATCTTACCTACAATGCAGGCAGTACAATCAGATTATTCCTGATCTGTAACTGTGAAAAGAGAGTAATGTATTTGAAGAAACTTTAAGAAAAAACCCATACATAATTATTAATCATTTTCTAAAATTAACCTTTGTCATCATGAGAAGAAAATTCCAACTAATTTCTTCTAATATTCAGTATGTCCTATACTGTTTGCCATATTCAATTGGTAGCCATTTTACCTATTATGTATAAAACTATTAATTTTACTCTTTCAGTGAAATTTCAGATCATTCATGGGATACATTTGCTCTAATACTTGTTGTATTATATCCCAACAAAACCAATTTGATTTGAAGTGTGAGCAATCTAGAATAAGTTTCAAAAGATTCACTGTGCTTTTTAAAATTTTTTATCTTATCTTATTTATCTTATCTTTATCTAATTTCACTAGGTGTATTTGGGTCTAGTTGTGGACAGGTTGAAGCAGAGGATTTTATCTTCAGATTCTTCTTGCTTCTTCCATCTCCTCTTGCCCATGTCCTCTTTAGCCAGTGGTTTAGCTTCACTCTCAGGAATACCTGCTGACTACTCCCTGCCAAAAATCTGTTCTTCAGTAACATTCTTTTAAATGCACATATGCAAAGATTTTATAAACTGATAGCTCTTCTTTACAATACTCGCTATTAACAGTTTATAATACTGTAAACCAAAAGGAGTTATTTTATAATTGGATCTATTTGAGGTAGAGAGGTATTTCTAGCTTCTTAAAATAAATAATATACTCGTAACCTTCCTAATTCAAACAAAAAGATGTATTTTTGGATTAAATATTTGATAAGCTATTTTGAAGCTCTTTGTTAGATATTATCCTAAGTTTAGCAAATATCTGATATTTTATACCTATAATCTTCCCATTTCTAGTGTGCATTTAGAATGTGTTTTATTCCTCAAGAAGTACATGGTATTTTCTGCTTAAATCTAATGAAAATGGTATGCTGTCATTAAGGTTCAGAAAGTACAGTTATCATTTCATTGTGGTAGTTCAGGAAAATTTATACTAGATTTGCACTCTTCAAAATCTTAAGTCTTTTTGGGTTTGAGAAAATTTCATGCAAATAAATATCAGATATATTTGTAACATTTGGATATGACCTTTGGAAAAATAATATTGAAAAATGCTTGGTTGTTCTGAAGGAACAGTGGAAAGATCTGTCAGATAGAAGGTTGTGTGCACACAGAAAAACTAGTTTCTTTATGTAATTGTTCATATGAGAAATGATATTCCTGTTTTGAAAAAAAATGGGAAAATCAAAGAAGGTTAACCCAATGAATGTTCTAACAACAAAGGGACAGGTGATATTATTTCCCCTGGTAATCTTAATAAATTGAGGAAGAGTAACGTTAAAAATGTTATAGCATGCATACCAAAGGCAATGGGGTTTCTTGAAATTAGCTTAATCTTATGAGAAATTTAACCTGATGCCATTCATGTTATTGCTGTCCATGTGACTATGAATACTGCATTTTCTTACATGATGTAAAATTATGGAAAACAAGTTATGCTTATTTGGCTGTGCTACATCTGAAGAAGTATAAGCCTGTATCTATGAGTCCAACACAGTGGTATTTAAACAGTATTACCTCAAAAAATTTTATTTTGATGAAAAATAGCAGGAAAGAAATTGCATTGATGGGCAAATCACTACTAGTATTATACATTTGAGAAATGCCAAGAAAGCTCAATCTCAAAAGTAGATATACTCTGACTAAAAACTATACAATATGTCAGTTATTTCTCATCTGATTACTTCTGTAGATAAATTTCATAGAATGAGATCTGTTAGGGCTCAGGTCTGGAAGATACCATGAAGTTAAACTATGAATGGGGTGGGGCTGGTGCTGGAGTACTGGAATCACAAGGTTGGACCTGAATTCTAGAGGATTTGGCTTGCCAGAGTGGTAAGTAAGATATTTATGTGAGTAGGGGGGGAAAAGGGAGAAAGGGGACTCCAAGATGTAAGAGTATCAAAACATGGAGACAGGGGATCTTAATTTAAACAGATTGGTTTTAGTATCAAGGAAAACTCATTTTAAATCTAGTGTTAATCCCTTTTCTTCTACAGTTGTCATTTAACTTGTGAAAAATCAACATGAACACATTTGGTTGGGAAAATAGATTGCAACATCATTTTAGCCTCTTTGATTCTGACCTCAGGAACATGGTTTTTTCTGTTAAGTTTATGTCTCTAGATATTTCTCTCAGAATGTTTGGACACAGATTCGAAAAGAAGAGGTTTGATAATTAGTCTTGCAACTTAGAAACAACAGATTTGAGCAAGTGAAATAACTGCACTGACCACTCATTCTATCATTTGTGCAGGAGTTGGTCTTGGTGTGATATTTGATAACATCTGTACATCATCTGATTAAGTGGTGGTATGGTGCAGTAGTCAATATTAGCTAGAATCACCATTATTGACATAGTTATCTCTCTACTAGTACATTCTGAAAAATATTTCTTTCTGGAAATAAGGCTTTTTAATCAGACTTAATACCCATACAAGAAATTTCATTTCTTTACATTACGAAATTAGAGACTTTGGACTGTGTCACCTTTTCCCCCCCTCAAATGGTACAAATGTACGCCTAGCTAATTTGATATGAAATACTGAGATAAGGGAATTATAGTGTAATTTTTTATGTCAAGAAATTGAGATTATTTGAAAGCTGAAGTGACTTATTTGTTCAAACATAGTATTATGAAATGAGGCTCATGGGTATATTGGGTATGGGCCTTTGTTTACTTTAGCGTGCTTTATGTGTAAGAGCCTCAAAAGTTGAGCAGACTGTTCTGATGGATCCTCTGGGAATCTGTTATTCTTAGTGTTGTTAAGTCATTATTCAGAAATTCGATAGCTACAAGTAATGATATTGAATATGGTGTTATTTTTAACAATGCTAGTATAATTCATAGAACAAATTCACTACACTTCATATAATTCTTTGCATATCTTATGGTTAGTGCTACCTTTTCAATAATCTGTTCTAAGCTATTATTTAATGTTCTATAGATTTTGCTTGGTAAAACTGGTTCTTATTTTTTCTGATTACCACTATATCTTTTATTTTCGCTCCTAATCTTATTTTGCATGTCTTCTACTTCTTAATCCATACCAGTATACAGACTTCTTAAATCCAAAATTTTCCAAAAGAACTGTAAAACATAGTCAAGGAAGCATTGGATCACAACTCTGGGTATGGCAAGCAAAAGTCATGCCAAAAAAGAAATGATACTTGAGTTTAGTATATGATGTTCACATTATCTTCTTTTAAATTTAAGATTTTGTAACTCATAAAGACACCATCATTGTTATAATGAAGTAACATATGTCAGAGCAGAGGGAATAGGGGTGATAATCTTATACAACTCACTAACTGATAGTTTTATCAAGAAAACTTATTTTGATATTGAAGCTAGATAGTCCTTGATAAGGCACAGCTAACAATCAGAATTTTAATTAACCAGAGTATAATCAAAATATTTTGCTATCTGGATTATTATCGTTTTCAAGTGCATCCTTCTAAAGATGCTTCTTGGGAACAGCTTATTGTTTACTAGAGGGGAATGGAGTTGGAGGTTGAGTGAAATGTGTTAAGGGGTAAATTGTGAAGGATGGAAACTTGACTTTTGGTGGTGGTCATGGTGAAGTGTATATAGATGTTGAATTATAAGGCTGCATGCTGGAAATTTAGTGTTATAAAGCAATGGTATCTCATTAATATTAAAAATAAAAAAGATGCTTTTTTGGTTGCTGTATTATCAAATTTATTATTTTATTGATTATTTTTCTTACAACATTATACATACCATATTTTATACTGATATCAATTAATATTCAAGGTGTCTTTGTTTTCTATGGTTTTGTTTTCTGTTAAATTCTTTCTCCTGTTATAACATTACCTAATTCTAAAAATCATTTGCTCAAAAAATATTTGTTAAATGAATGTGTTCATATAACATTGAAACTTTAAATAGTTTATGTGTCCTTTGTTATCTAATATAAGAGTCTATGGATTAAATACTTAACATGTGGATAATTCATGGATTTCAGAATAGAAATGTCCAGATTGGAAAATCCTGTGTTTATGTGTAGGTGATGTGGAAATAAACTCTCAGGCAGCTTCCCCAAAAGAAATAAGAAATGATAAGAGTATAGTCAAATGGGAAATCAAGAACAAATACAGTTTTATGAAAGTATGGATAAAGTTAAAGGACTCTACAGGATAGTATGAAGCACTTGGGGTTAGTAATATTGGGGAACCATTGCCATGCCTAGGTGCAAAGGAGCACAGAATGTGAATAGTTTAGAGCTGTGCTTTTAAGATTCAGCCACCTGGAACTGTGGTCAACATTTAAGGAAGTTCTAGCTAGCTAGATCTCAGCCAGGCCAAAAGTGAGAGCAAGAAATAAATATTCTGATGTCATAATTCTCTTCCTCCTATTTTCTGCTAGTGCCTCTGACTGGCCAAACACACTCAGAACCCAGTGATATAGTTCACTCACATCAGTTTCCAAGGAAGAAAGAGTTGTACATAGAAATATTAACCTCTTTCTCTTCATGTGTGTAAGTTACTCATCATAAGAAAAGTTCTAGCTACCTGACACACCTAACAGCCATATAGTTTATTGTATACCTTGTAACATTTTTAAGAATTAAAGATTATACTATTACTAATAATTATACTGAAATATCAGTAATAGAATAGAAATGTGCTAGCAAATCAGGGCTTATTGTTATCTTACTAACAGAATATAATCAGCCTAAGGAAATGTGAATTTCCATCCCTTAATCATTTTCCTCAGATTCTTACTCTTCTAGTAGAGCAATGTGAGTATTTTGAAAAAGAAGTTTGGATTATTTTAATAAAGCAATCTAGATTTATTCCCCATGACAGGTTTTCCATAGTTGGTAATTATTACTGAGTTCCTTGCTAAAATCTGCAAAAAGAATGTGAAGAATTTAGGTTATTCTTTAAACTTAAGGCCTGAACATTATTTTCAGTAGTCTCCCTCTACTTAGAAACCTCATCTGAACATTGAAGACACTAGAAGCAACAGAGAAACTATTATTCAATAAATAGGATGCACCTATTATATACATGGGAATGTGTTAAGTGTAGGATTTTTTTTTCTTTGATCATGCCCTTTCGATATTATTTATGTATTAAACCAGTATATGTGGAGTACTTTGACTTGGAAACAGCTGTTTTAGTCTGGGTGAATATTGAGTATTGACCAAAAGTGGTTTTTAATGTCTTTATATATAGCAAAAAACAAGAAAAGAGAAAATACTAAGAAATTCAGGGAATTAAAGAGATCAGAAAGCATTTTTAGCATAGGCTAAAAAAAATTAAAAAATTCGAAGACAAAAGTAATTGCAGCTAAGCCAAGAAATTTCAATCGATCAAACGTGGGGTGGATTTATAACAAATGTAGTCCAATTGTGGAAATTTTGTATAGTTTACCTCCTGTACATGTATGGGCTGGAATTTTTGACCACATACTTGGGAATAAAATAACATCAGTTATTTTACTTACCAGCAATTTGGCTTTTGTTTTTATGTTTTGTTTTGATTTTTTTTGAGACTAGGTCTTGTTGCTTGGGGAACTCCTGATCCCACAGACTCATGCGAGCCCCAGCCTCAGCTTCCCAGGTGGCTGGGATACAGGTGCCCACCACTGCGCCCAGCTGCTTTTTTGAGACCAGGTCTCACTATGTTGTCTGGGGTAGGTTCACACCCATGAACTCAAGCGACCCTTGGACTCTTTGTCTCCCAGTGCTTGGATTACAGATGCGCGCCACCACACCCAGCTTGTTATGTTCTTTCTGTTCTGTTTTAGAGAACCCTGTCAACAGCAGTAACCTGATGCTTTCCTTTGAGGTTTCTGGAAGTCGTGGGTAGCCTGGGTTTGAGCCCATCTCCAGTGGTCTTGCTCCTGATTTAAAAATTTCTTGAAATTTGCCCAGATTGAATAAGTGTCTTGCTTTCCTCCTTTGCAGTTCATTCAATTTTGAATAACATCTCCTCAAGGAGTTGCTTACCCCTGTCCTCCAGAGACTTCCTTTTAGTTAACATTTAAGAAAGTCACTTGACTATGACTTAAAGTGGCTGAGGTGACATATGGCTCACTCAGTCAAGTGTTTTTCCAAACTAGTTGGAAAAACATATACTAAACTCAAGTATCATATTCCTTAAGGAACATGCTTACTAACTTTTGAATGAATTTTTTCCTTTTTTTGTTAATTAAAAAAACATTTTATTAGTAAGCAGCTATTCAACTGGTCATTCAGCCTGTTTTGTGCATTCAAAAAAGTTCTAATCGCTAGAGTTAAAATGCCCTGATCATATGTGGGAAATTGTTAAACTGGAGCAGATATAACAACATTCTAGAGGTAGGACTTTGTATTCATTAATTAATGTCATACTTTCAGAGAGCCTCTTAAACCACTGTTGATCAAAGTCCCAATTAAGGTTCAAGTAAGACTGCAGGTCTCACTAGTTTTAAAAAATACACCTATGCAGTGGTTTATAGTTTGGTGTTTGTTCATTTTTTTTTTTTTCTGAAAATTCCAAGGAATTTGCAAAATTTGACATTGGAAAATATTTTTAAAAAGTGATTTGTTATTATAAAAAAGATTTTTGTATCAAATATAAACTTTGTAAAATTGGAAACTGAAAATTGAAAAATATTATCTAACATAGTTATTATACAAAGGCAAAGCAGTAATTCATAAACAAATCAGTTGACTGTTCACCAAGTAATTTCAAAGTACAGTTATATGCTCAATGATCTTCTAGACATGTACAGTGATGAGTAAAACAGAATGATAGAATTTACATTTTCAGTAGGATAGACAGTAAGTAAACAAATACAAAACAAAAGATAAACCATCAGAGACCAACAAGTGCTGTGTGGAGATTACTGTATTATGGAATGATGGAATGCTTCCCATTAGTAAGGACAGTCTTTTTGGAGGAGGTGACTTTCAAACTGAGTAATAAGGGGTAATAGCCAAGCAACCCTCTGGAGAGATGCAATTTGTGTCAGCACAAATGGCCAGTGTGAAGTGTCTGAGTCCAGAAGCAGTCCCATAAATCCCAGGTGCTGGCAGCTCAAGGAAACTGGAGTTGGTAAGGATAAGGGCACTTTAGGGAGCCTTAGAACATCTTGTTGGCTTTCTGAGTCAGAACAAGTAGTTTAGGTTTTATTCTAAGTGCTATGTATGGGTATGATCAGAGGGTAATTGAATAACAGTGTGACATGAACTAATGAACATTATTAGAAAGAAACTCTGAATATTGGATGGATAATTAACCAGTCCAACAAGAATGGAAACCTGGGAGAGCTTTGCACAACCAGGGAAGAAAGGAGTAGCTTCCTTTAGAATGCTGGTAATAGATGGAGAGAAGTAAGGAGAATGAAGAAAATTCTTCTTTATTTGTGTTACATTGTTGTAGTCCCCATATTTGTCCCACCACCATAACGGTGACCCATTGTGTTCTTCCCTCCCCTGTTTCATCCTCTTCCTTCTCTCTCCTTTGTTGGATGTTTCATTTCTATAGTCAACCTCTTAGGTTTTACTATTTCTTGTTCTTTTGTTTGATTTATCTAACTAAGTTCCATATATAAATGAGACCATTCAGTATTTTCCTTCTGCCTAGTTTCAGTTAACATAATCACTTCCAACTCCACCCAGTTGTTGCAAATGGCATGATTTTATCTTTTTTTGGTCTTACTTCCTGATTTGACTTTAGAATATAGTCTTCATGAATATAATAGAGTAGCATCAGAGGTTTGTTTCTTGAAATTAACAGAATAATCTTTACTTCCAAGAAAAGAAAGAATTATTCATATGTATCTGCTATATTTCCTTTTTTTCATTGGGTCTAGAATAGTCCTACTTATGTTTCTCATATAATGCAGTGGGAAGACTCCCCCATATTTGCCTCTGAATCTGCTCAGGATAACAGAGAGCTATGCACTAGTCTAACTCCTGCATCAGTACATATAGTTTATAGACTTTCATGCTGTTAGAAAAAAAAATGATAGCTTCTAATATCAGGTAAAGAAGACAAGTATGATAGAGATGCTATGCAAGGTTTATTTGGGGGCTGGAGTGACCAGGTCTGAATGAATTAAATAAGAAAGATTTGGGTTTGAACAAACCAACTTTGGACAAAACACAGCCTGTAAGTTATGTGAAGGATAAATTCCTGAAGCTCCCTAGTAATAAGCTAAGCTTTCAGAGAAGCTTAATTCTCACAACTTGATTAAATATTTACAGGGTGCCTTGAGAAAAGTGGTAGAAAAAAGACCAGTGAGAATAAACAGAGGGAAAAGTTTAGAGTGGAAATAGAGCGTACACAGCACAAAAGCAAGAAGAGTGGAGGAGTCCCATTCCCTTCTTCAATCTAGAAAGTCCCTTCGTGACCAAAAACAACCAACCAAACAAAATCCCAGTCTCTCAGCAATGTTTAATATCATGGTAGAAGAAACCGCTGATTTAGAGCCAGTTGTTGGGTTTGAATTAATATTCCATTTTAGAGGTTGATCCTTGAGCAAGACTCAGTCTATGGAGACAAAATCATAGTGTCCTTGGTAAAAATTTAATGAATGGCAGTATGTTTTAAATTATATCTTTTTCTCTTAGGGTCTTTGGCACTTTTTAAACTTTATTTTTCCTATCTATAAAATGGAACTAATATATCTCACAGATTGCTGTTCAATATATTAGCAGCACTATAGATATTATTGTTGGGATTTTTATTGTTTAAAAGGTTTACACAGAGGCAATCAGTAAATATTATTTTCTTTCCTAACTCTCTCATTATTCATCCTCTGAAAAAAGGAAAAAAAAGTTTTAGTCTTTAGTCTGTATGTTTCCTGTTTCTCCACACTCTCATCAACATTTGTTGTTTCTGTTTTTATTTATTTATATGTTTTTACATGTTTCAGTATTATAGGAATGCAGTGGGATCTCATTGTAGTTTTGAGATACATTTCCTAGATAAGTAATATTGAA
The DNA here is from genome assembly GCA_004024945.1 of Uropsilus gracilis. NCBI lineage: Eukaryota > Metazoa > Chordata > Mammalia > Eulipotyphla > Talpidae > Uropsilus > Uropsilus gracilis. The sequence continues at coordinate 15,459 of PVHY01008870.1, read as the reverse complement.
TATTTTCCCATGTACTTCTTAACTATCTTTGTATCTTTTTTTTGAGAAGTGTCTAGATCTTTATTTCATATTTTGACGGGGTTATTTGTGTACTTTTTGTTGACCTGTGTGAGTTCTCTGTAGATTTTGGATGTTAACCCTTTGCTGGATGCGTGATATACAAATATCTCCTATTTTGGATGACATGTTCATTTCATTGATTTCTTTCACTATGCAGAAACCTTTTAGTTTGATGTCATCTCATTTGTTTACTATTTGCTTTTGTGTTTCTTGTCATTGGAGTAAATTTACAAGACATATCACTGAAGCCAAAGTTGTAAGTTGTTTTATCTATGTTTTTTCTATGTGTTGTATAACTTCAAGTTTTATATACAAGTTTTTCCATTTTAAGATAATTTTTGTGTATGACGTGATAGTGTCTGATTTCATTCTTCTGCATGTGGGTGTCCAGTTTTCCCAACACCATTTGTTGAAGAGACTTTGTTTCTTCCACTGTATAGTCTTGAATCATGTTGTATATTAGCTGTTCATATAAATGTGGGTTTAGTTTGGGGTTTTAATTTTATTACTTTGGTCTACCAAATTTATATTTCTAATCCTTTAAATTTTCTGAAAAAAGTAGTACCTTATTTACCAAACATGATATGTCTTATATACACAAATACAGCCATTTTGGGTGTATGGCACTTTCATGATGAGTAATCACTCTTGGGACATTCTAATGTAAACCAATGAACTATCCCTAATGTTAGAAAACAGTCATATCTCCTACCTCTTCCAAAACCAAAAAAAGTTTTGTCTCTCTCAGGTACCATTATGTGTGTATGTGGGGAGGTTGAATTGTCCCCAGCTTCTGGGTCAGATGAATTTGTCAAAGAACCACAACATCTTTAAAAAAATGTGTTTGCTGTGTCCCAGTAGAAGGTACAACAGGGTGGTGCATGGGAAACCACTATTTAACTTTTATTCTGGAATGGTGATTTTACTTCTCAACTTGTCCATAGAGTGGAGATAAAGCTCTTCTAAAAATTTAGTTAGTACCTAATCCTAGTACTATCCAGACTGGAGAAACTATAAAAATTTTAAATTGGAATATTTTACTTCTGCTTAATTTGGTTATAATATTTATATTTTTTCAAAGGGTAATATCTGATCAATAATTAAATTGATTATTATGCATCCTACTTAGGAAAGGAAAATAGTATTTCATGTTATAATTGGCAAATATTAAGCAGTTTTAACATTCATCTCACTCCTCCACTTATACATCTATTCCCCACTACATGCAGCTAGAAATTGATATGAAATGGTCACCAAAAAACACCTCTGTGTTCAGATAGCTTGCTAACTTCTGAGAGATAAACATGGGAAAAAAAGAGGTTATAGAAAATGAGAATATAGTATAAAATAGGTGCTAAAGTTAAAGATGAAAGCTTTAGAACAATATTTGCATTTCTGTTGATTATTCTCCCACCTAACAAAGAAAAACTCTGAATACATTATATCTTTAAAGCCAAATATTAGATGATTAGACTTTTAAAAGCAGTTGGTATAATTTTGAATGTCTGACAGAACTAAAGATTCAACTTTTGTTAAAACTTTCTTTTTGAAAAACTATGAAATATTCATTGTTAATATTAAATCAAATTTCCTTTTATATTAAATCTGGAATTATAAGAGGATAATTTTAATTTTTGTAGCAGTAGGTACATTATCCTATAACTATAATAGCTACAGTTTAAAGAACTGATAGGTGCTAGTTCTTTGATATATATTTTCTCATGTAAATCCTCCCAATCTTTTTAAGAGGTGCTATTATTTCTGTATCATGGGAGATTAAAATGAGGTTAATAACTTGGTCAAAGTCACAGTTAGTTATTGACAGAGAGTTTTCAGTTATGTTATAGAATGTAGTTTATTTGGATTATTGCCATCATTGTTTTTCTTTCTAAGTGTCATCAGTACTTTTGTGACTATCACAGTTTACTGCAGACCTAAATTCTTGTTGAACATTATTTTATCATTACTTATCTGATTGTCATCATAATATTTTACTCTATTGTTCTTTCTACAACTACTTCCTCTTATTTTCCCAAAGGTTAAGTAAATATAAGGCCATGTTGGCCTTCTTTGTGGTGGATTTTTGCATCTTTTGGTGCTTTCTTCTAGTGACTTCAATACCTAAAATATTTGGTGACACCATAGCATTTATAGCCAATAACAGAAACTAGTAACACTCAAAAGTTTCTGTAAAGAAAGAAAAAAAATCCCTCACAAGTATCAAGATTTACAACCTTGAAAAGCACCCAAATTTACTACCTCTCTTATGATATATTAAAATACTCATTAAACATTAGGCATAACTCAATTATTTGCTCCAATTAAAATTGACAAACTTTGCTTTTCATTTATTTATTTGTTTATTTTTGCAGGTGTGTGCTCCTTAAAACTGATTGGAATAATGTCATATGCCATGTTATTGGAAACATTGTCTAAAGGGATAAAATCAAGAAATCTCACAGAAACTTGTTGTTGAAAACTCATTTTAGTAGTATAATCAAATTCACTATTTAGTTTTATTTTGATAAAATCATATTGCTTTTAATAACAGTGATGCTTCAGGAAGGTATGCCACTAGTACTAGGGTTTGAACTATTAGTCAGGTTCACTTGTGTTTTCTGGTAATGCACATACTGTAGTTTGAAAATCACGAGTCTAAAGAATGTTCTCTAGAATGATCTGTTAGACAACTAAGCTACTCACTCATTTATTCATTACAAAGTATTTTTCAGTTTTCAACCTTAGTAATTAATGGATGTTTGATACAGACTTAGGCTAATTTCATTCAGATTTTTGCTTCGGGGCATCAAGAAATATACAGCTAAGCTCAAAAAGTCATGTATTCATCTCTTCTATGATGAAAATAAAGGAGGTCATTGTGAGATGGAATGAGTGGGGAGTTCTTCGATAATATTGACAGTGACTTAAATTGACACTGAATGGTAGAATAAATCAGTTAAAAGTAAGCATTGCAATAGTTTCCAGGCATACAGTTTCAGGATAGCACACATGTCCTGGTGGGAATGAACGTAACTTGTTCTTTTATTGGAAAGAGGTCTTTTATAGGAAGTAGCAAAAAGGTGGATGATGAGACAACTGATAAAATCTGAAAGTTTCCTAGAATGAGACTTGGTAATCACTTTGATTAATGTAATTTTCCCACAGACACATAGTTATACTTTCTAGTTTGAATTCAACTCAAACTCTCTCCAAAGTTCACAATCATTGCATCATAATGTCTATCTTTTAAAATTAAATTTATTAGAATATTCTGTTTAAATTTCTTGGTTAACAAAAGATATTTTAAAGCTGTGTCTCTACTGGTAATAAAATAAAATTGATTGATTCAGCAAATTAATGGTTAAAATAATTAAATTTGTAAGCTAAGAGATATAATAACGGTTTGGTCTGTTACATGAAGTACATATCTTAATTGTGGTTTTTTGTTATTTTTATCTTATTTAGAGCTAGTTTGGTGGATATAGACAGGGCTAGGTTTCCTTGTTTTCTAATTTATATTTGAAAATATGTTCTTATTTCTTTTTAATTACCTTCCTTTTATCAGAAGCAGCTTTCATACTTGCTTTGGTAAATGCTACATGACTATTACAAATAGAAAACACAGATTTTTATTTTAAGATTAAAAGTAATATTTGTTTATTAGAAAAATTGGTCACTATTTAACTCTGATTTTCCTTTTGTAAAATTCCACCTGGTAAAATGTTCTTTTTAGTGTCAATTTTTTATCTTAGGAAGTATCAACGACATTATTATTCCCTAGAAGAATAACAGAAGGACTTAACTTGGCAACTGTTCTCCAGTAACAAAAGTAACTTTGAATAGAAATGACAGTTTTGTGAACCACAGTGCTAGGAACTATTACAAAAGCTTTTTAATTTCAATCTTGTAAGAATTTGCAACATTTGAGAAAAATAATTGCTAGGGAATATATCAACAATACTTTGTTACTGTATCAAAGAAATTTTGATAGGATTTTGACAATGGAGAAATATAAGTTAAAATACTAAATGTGTCTTTTTCTGTTTGGAACACTTTACATGGAAATAGACATGGAATTGAAAGATAGATATTTAACATTTCACTTTTATTGTAATGCATTGAATACCTTGGATCCACAACATCATAGATTTCTTAATCTTCATGTTGCACCTTGCTCTTCATGGTGATTTGTGTCTGACATTGTCTTATGAATAGAAAGGGAAGATCTATTCACTGTTTTGAAGCTATAAAAGAAATTAATTACACTGCCTGTGGTTACTATCTGCACAGAATCAAATTACTTGGTTTAGAAGATATTTCATCTGTTAAAAATCCAGTGTGGACTAGAGATACTGTGACTCAACCAAATAAATGGTGAAGTCTGAAGATAAATTTACTTTTCATTACTCTGCCATTGAAAGGCAGGGCAGCATGTGTCCATAAAGCTCTCCTGTGAGGCTCTTGAGAAACTGTCATCCTTTCTTTTACAAACTGAATTGTAAGCTTTTCCTGTTTAGGATCCTGTATGAGTGAGTGGTTTGAATGTTATTGAACAAGTATAATGTTGTGGAGTAGTAGTGTTACATGTTGCTTAAGGAGGGAGTTTCTATGACTTATAATTATCTTTTGCAGTGGTGTTTGACAGATAACAAATGGAATTCCTTTGCTAAAATTAAATCCAGCTTCATTTCAGTCTTTCACTTACAATGGATAAAACCTTATTTGCTTCTTGGACAGTTCTTGGACTCTATCATCTTCAATTACTTTCATAACTTCTGTCATAAATGTTTTCGCTTTTGTCCTTGGCTTCTAACTGCCTATTAAGGAGATAAGTGTCTGGTTTTGATAATATAAAATCCTCAAGTGTTGCTTTACCTGCAATTAAAAAGTGCTTTAGAAGCAGCATTAGGGTACAATATCATCTTGCATTTCTCAATTGCATTTGGCTTCTCACAGAGTTTTGGTCTTTATGACCATGAAGGAGCATTTGAGAGCTGGAGCTTTCCCAGTTCCAGACCTGAACACCTGTCTCCTGGGCATCTTCACCTGGATGTCCTGTAGTACCCTACACATGTGAAGGCTGTTCCTTCTAATGCTTTCTCTATTGTAGAGGGTGGAAAATTATGTTCTTTGAGACAAATCCTGTCTACCATCTTTTTAACATTGCCTTTGAGGTATGTTTATATATCTTTGTTTATATATTTTTTATTTATTGGATTTATTTACCTTCTGATATCATTGCTAAATTTTACAGAGTATTTGCTTTCTTCCCTCAGGTTATCCCCATAGGTCTCCTCCCACAGGTGTTTTACCCACAGTGTAACACCAGGCAGTGCAATATGTTGCTGCCTTTCAAAGCAATTTATGTAGTACCTATGATCCATCCCCACAGTCCAAGTGCTCTTCCCTTTCCTATTTTGACCCCTGTCTCTCATCCTCCCATGCTGTACGACTCAGATCTATAGTTGGTTCGCAACTTTTGTCTTTTCCCTGAACTTTTGTTCATTTTCTCTATATTCCACATATTTAGTGAAATCATTTAATATTTATATTTATTCTTATGACTTATTTCACTTAGAATAATCCATTCCAGTTTCATCCATGTTGAGTATGGCATCTGTTTTGATTGCAAAGTAGTGTTTCATAATATATGTATATACTACCTCTTATTGGTCTAGAGTAGTGTTTATATCTTTCAATGGTCAAAAAAATGAAAGGAGTAAAATTTTGTGACCTGACGTTTAAACGAAATGCAATTTTCATGTCTCTAGAAAATATTTAATTGGAGTACAGTCACATTTACTTGTTGATGTACTGCCAATAACTGCTTTTGTGTTACAATAGTAGAAATGAATAGTATGATGAAGACACTCTGACTTGCAAACCTGTAAAATAGTCTAAGCTTTCTAACCCTTTACAGAAAAGTTTTCTGACTCCTTTTCTCTTTCCATGGGAGCGCTTACAAATTTCTTACTTCTTGATCTACTCGTGTCAACTCCTCTGAATCCTGGTCCAAGCTTTGCTCTTATTCATGGACATAACCTACTGATGTATGTAATGACCATCTGCAGAGCAGACCTGTTTTCTTTACTCTCACGTCCACAAACTTAACCCCAGAGCCTTACCATCTGTTGCCTAGACAGCATGTTTTTTTTTTTTTTTGTAATCCTTTGTGCCCTTTATTTAGGCAATGGTTTCTTAGATATGATAAATATAATAAAAATGTAAAAATATAAAATATATTAAAATATAAAAATATAATAGTAAATATAAAAATATCATAGTAACAACAATAACAAAAAATAAACACTGAACACTATTAAGATCTCAAAATTATATTTCTCTTGCCTTAAAGACACCTTCAATCTTATAAAAGAGACAATTCATAGAGCAGAAGAAAACATTTGCAAATCATACATTTGATAAGGAACTAAACACAAGTCCCGTATCAAATGTAAAAAAAATATACAGAATTTCTGAGGCTTAATACAATTGACAACCTGGTTTAAAAAAATAAAATAAACAGTGGGGAGTTAATCTGTGAAAAAAGAGCCAAGAATATACATTGAAGCAAGGAAACTCTTGTCAATAGTGGTGTTGGTAATACTGGGTATATATGTTCTCTTTTCTTTCCTTGTCACTAGAGATGATTCCACAGAGACATCTGCGAAGTGCATGTTGTGAAATATTTGCCTACGCTTTCTTCTATATATTTTATGTATTCGGGTCCTGCATCTGGCCAGGTGTTTCATTCATTCTGAATTTATTTTTGTGTATAGTTGACTTTTGAGAAAGTGGTCTAGTTTTATTCTTTTACATACAGCTACCCAATGTTTCTAACACCACTATTGATGAGAGTTTTCTTGCTTCCATGTATATTCTTGGCTCTTTGGACAGTATGGTTCTTTTTAGCCCATTTCTGCCCAGTAAAATTAATATTCTCTATACTAGTATCAATGCTATCATGTGAAGATTAATAAACTAGACCATCTCGTTGCCTGTTAAAGATGTGATTGGAATTCATCTTAGTATTACAACAAATCCCTTCGTTCATTGGCCTTGATTTCTTCTCCAGTTTTATGTCCTTTGGCTGCGTGTACCATTTGCTCCTCACCCTTTGCATTCCTAATTCTGCAACACAGTACATCTTACTGTCTCCCTAATATGATGCTGCCTTTTCAAAACTCTTGCCTTTGCCATGCAGCTGCCTTTTTCTTTGCTGCCCTTTTACTACTTTATAAATAGCAAACTTGATTTAGGTTTTTGAGATTCAGCTTAAATGTCACATTGGAGAATCCTTTCTTGGAGTCTTCAGGTAAAGTGAATTGTTCTACTGCTTCTGTGCACTTGCTTGTGCTGTAACCATCTAAATAGAAATCAGAGTTCTGTCCTATTTTGGCGACCGCAGAACATAGCATTTATCACAAAGAAGAGAATAAACACTTGTAGTCTGAATGAATGTATGCTCATGCTTTTAGAGAGATTCTTCTGTTTAAATCACAAAGCCAAACTTTTAAAATAATACTAATAAAGTTTGTTCTTCATTCTGTGTTCTGGAATGTAACTCTGAATCTTTATGATCATCCAAAAATCTTTGACATCTCTAAATGCTATCATCTTTCTTCATTGCTTAATTTCATGGTTCCTGGACTTAAAATTATTCATAACTTCAATATAAAACAACAAAAAAGCTTTTTATTAAATTTTTTGTTTTAATTTTATGATTACCTATTGTTTATTTAACTAGATTATTTCCACAGGCAAAAGTTAAATGTCAACATTTAGTTTTCAAGAGGGGCAGATTATGTATAGATAATACGTGTCAATATTATTCAAAACTAGCCATTCTTTTGGAGAATTAGTTAAGCTCCTGATATCCCATTATTTCCCCTTGTACTGTCCACAGATTCACATTACTGCCTGGTCACATTATAAGGCTTGACAAACACTTACTGAGCTATTTTGCTTGTACCCTGCAAAGATTGGTTGGATGGGAAGGGATATAAAACCGTCTAAAAGAAGATTTTGAGATTATCTATGAGTTTCATTCATCTGTTATTTTCCTGGCTCCATTTAGTATGGATAATAATAGTGAGGCAAGCTTATGATTATATAGAACTCTATACTTATTTAAAGTGCTTTCACCTACATTATACCTTCTGTGAGGATTATAGTGATTTTTTTTCAAGTGAAAGTGATGTTCAGAAAGATGAAATTACCTGCTAGAATTCTTATAGCTCATTAGAGATGTGACTGAGACTAAAGCCTCGTTGCTGACCTCATGTAATGTTTCTGTGATTTTGTTTTCTTCATATAAAACACAGTCTAGTTATCAACCTATTGTCTTTTGGCTCTATAACTACCTTGCATTCTCTAATTTGTGGTCCTGGAGCTAGGACTCCACAGAGTTCTCTTTTCCAGTTGGTTTCTAGTCACATTCTTCTAATAGAGGCTGCATGAAATACAGCAGTTATTAGTGTGGGGAGAGAAGAGACATTTTCCCTTCCAATTTTGCTTGTAGTTCCTATCAGCACATTCTTAGCAACAGAGGTTGAATATAAGCCTCTTCTACATTCCCAGAATCATCTTAATCATTCCTCCTCAGAACTATCAACACCAGCAGGGCAGGGCCTCTGATCAGGGGTTGGAAACCCAGTCCCTCATATCGGTTTCTAAATTTTGATAACCACAATACCTCCCCTCTTTTTCTCTAATCCTTGAGGTGGTAGCTTCTCCCCATAATTATTATACCCATGCTATTTCAGTGTTGCTTTTATGTTTCTTTTTAGGTCCTTTGATTTTCTGAAACTCATCTTTCACAATATCTGCTGTCTGTTGAAATATGTGGTTTGCGTTTAGTTTTCCAGCATGTTATGTATCAGGTGTGGTTCCAACTAATACTCTCAAAGATGGTATTTTGGCATTGGTTTGACTATATATTTTTCTCAAATTAGTGCTGATATCCTCACAGATAGTATGTAGTGACACACAACTAAAACGAAATTCTCTGCATTTCATAGAAACTATGTCTCTGTTGAAATGTAGTTAGACAAATGGGTGCTGAACTTGATTTGTATGACAAAAACAATAGTTGCAAAAGCTATTTGGTGGGATAACTTTTTAAGATTGAACTAGGGAGTTTAAATGAAGAAAAAGAACAAATTTATGACTTTAAACCTGTGCTGAAAATCACAGTCAGAGACCTAAGATCAACCCTAGTAAGCCAAAAGATTCCTTTATCTCCTGTTGTTTCAGAATCAAACTTGCTAAGAACAGACACAAAATTAGCATTAGGTTCTCCATGCTTGGTATGCCTATAATTTAACTGACAACACTTGCTATACAAGGGAATGTCTAGTCTCCCCAAGATCCATTCCAAACACCTCCTATTGCCTCTTTATCTTTAAAATAGAGTTATGTCTCAGAGCACTCCAGGTGAACAAGCACAAAGTCTGACCCAGGATGAGAAAGATTATATTGTAGAGTAAATGCATTATTAGTTTATCTATATTGAATAGTTTACAAGAGTTTTAAACAGTAAGGAAAATATATTGCTGGGCAAGATCAGACTTACTGATATGATCAAATTTGATAATTTATGGTTTAGTATTTGGGTTTATGTACTTGGAAGTGGTTCTTAAAATTTGCCTGGAGAATGATTGTAACTTTAAACTTTTAATGGTGACCTGTATTCAATGAGATTGAGATTCTAAAACTACTGTCATAATATTGAATAATCAAAAATCATATAGATGATGTTTTGCAGTAGATTATCCTGTGTGACCTGCACAGTCAATTCCCCCACCCATCATCATGACCATCAACCCCTATGCTTGCACATGATGTACTCAGAGAAAGTCCAAAGGTCATTCCTCTAATTTAGGCATTGGGGCTATATTAACAAGGAGAATACCCCTGAGATAAGCTCATCACCTTTGCAGACTAGAGATGATTAGGAGAAATGCCAATTTTGAGATAGGTTCCCCAATTTCCTGAGAATGTTGAATTCTAGGAGGGGTAAGGGCCAGGTGGCAGTACCAATAAAGTTAAGTGGAGAGAATGAATAGAACTACAAGGACAGATTAATATTGAGCATATTTTTGCCTCTCTGGAATTTTTAACTGTGGACATTTATCATGGTATTCACAGAAGTCTTACTAAAATACCTGTGAACACCTTGTTAAAATATCACTTAAACTGTAAGGCCACAAAACTAAGTCTTGCACCTAGACAACTGATTTTAGTCACCACAGTGGAGGAATCTGGTCTACCACCAAGATTCCAGACTAAGCCAAGATGTAGCCTGGACATTAGTCTCCTGAAGCTGCACCACAGACATATGCTTGATCTTCCATCAAGATTTCCCCAAAGGAACTTGCAACCACTACCTAGGGCAGTTATGTGCTTGGGAGAGGAAAATACCCAGAACTTGTAATGATTACTAACCATCATTTCTAACTTCATGCTCATTTACAGGGACCTAGGTATCACTGCAAGCTACTCAAATGGGGAATATGATGGTGGTCATTTGACACAGGGATAAGGTAAGGTGAAGAAGCGAAGCACATAGACTTTGAGAGATTTTGAGATTTTAGGATGCACTCATAACTTTATGCAAGTGCTGACCCATGTGAGGTCTTAATTTTAAAGAAGCTAGTGGAGTTTGTGAAAAGTTACCCCCTCAATGGGTCTGTAGAACCCTATGATTATTACACTGATATCTGTACATATAATTGGAACATGTTTATATGGAATCCATCAGATTCTACACACTGACCCCTGATTCATCAAATGAAGACTATTCTGTTAGGAAAGGCATGTGTAAACTTCTAGAACTTTCATCCCTGACAGGATGATGAACCTAAAGTAATACTGCAGCCCTAGGAAAAGTTCAGATTAGTGCCACTAACAAAAACTTAAAATATGCAAGGGTGGTGATTTCCATTATATCCTCATTTAATTCCTTCATAGGAACTTGAAAAAGATGGATAATCTTAGAAATTATTATGGTTTATTTAAAATGTAATCAAGCAGTGATTCCACTTGCAGCTGAGATTCCAGATGTGGTTTCTTTAGTGAAGCGAATCATCAATGCAGCCTCTTGAACCTGGTGCACAGATACTGGATTTTTAAAAATGCTTTTGTATCTATAAGAACTAGCAAAGATCACCAGAATCTTTTACCTAACAGGATCAACGGTGCATCTTTACAGTCTTGTTTTATAATTGTATAAGTACTCTCTACCTTAATTTATTCCCCAAAGATTGCAGTGGCACAGATCTTGGTTGGCTAGTTTGGGTTTGGGAGACAGCATGTACCCCAGTGGCATGTGCTACATCACCATATTTATGGTGTAACTTAGATTAGAGCAAGAAAAGACTCTGCAGTACCAACATAGCAGTGCAAACTGCTATTCTACTTGAACTTAGTGACTCATCAGGTTCAATAATATTTAATGTATCCAGAAATAGAGATGCTGTGAAACATCTAACAAAGCCCTACAGGAGAATCATAGTTATGATTTCTGGGTTTGGAGCAAAGCTATGTCTGTATCTGCAGCTTTGTTCTAGAAAAACTTCCTGCACCACTATCAGCCTTGTTATGCTTGGAATGTCTCACCAAAGGTCACCAAATGGCTTCAATTTAGCTGTCATTCTGTACTGGGTATTTGGTTAAGTTTGTGCAGCAGCAATTTACCATTAATTGAAAAATATACTAAGATCAGGTACAGAGACAAGAGGATTCAAAAAACATAAACAGGTGCCTTGGACTTTTGAACTAAGTATATTCTTCATTATGCCTCCTCCTCAAAGTATAACTAACACTTGGTGGACTTTCTTATGACTAGTTGAGTGCTAAATATGCTCAGCTTGTTTGAGACAAATAAATGATCCTCTTGAGCTGGTCATAATGTGAAGGTTTTTGCCTTCAATGTGGTTGTTTGACAAAGGGCATCAAATGGAGAATTGGCTCTGCTGAATGGTGAGGACAAGGTGCTCGATTGTCAGATGCTTCTTTCCTCCACCATGCTTATTCTTGTTCAGAGGGTCCATGAGCAGAGTGACTCTGATTTCTGGGCCCAACAACACACATGTCCCTTCTTCAAGACTATTCTGGACACTGCCAGTCCCCAATGGCTAACCTGAGAAGCACATAGGTCAATGCTGTATCTTTCCCTTAACACCAGATACATTTGGTGAGGGGAAAGTCGACCTAGAGTAGGTTGACTGCATAAGACAGATCTCTAATAATTATCTGAAACATGCATCTTAATATTTTTTAGTGGATACTGTTTCCATTATGTTAACTCTTATATTTATGATAGAAATCTGTATGTGCTTTCATTTTTATTTCTCTCACACTCTTGGTCTGCCCTGCTCGTCACACTCCTTCAAATATTTCCTATAGTTAAAAGGGGCATATTTGGCATTATATTTTTCTAACCTCTAGGCCTTCTGAATGTCAGCTTCTCTATTCTACTGATCCAAAATATTTCCAGTATTCAAAAACCACCTCAAACATTACCTCCTTTAATTGTTGACAGCATTATATATGTATTTCTAGAATAGTGCTTCTCAGACTGTAGTTTCAGGGCATAATGTAAGCATTCGTCTACTTTTGCGAAGTGTACTATGAGAAGTTGGCAATGTCATCCATTACTGGATGTGGCCTGTCTGTTCCCATGTCAATGACTATTCTCAATATATAGTCAGTGAATGAATGAGATACATCCCTTCTTCCATTTTTTTTCTATTTTAAAAACTATCTTGAACTACAATAATTTGGACATCTGCAGGTCAATTTGAAAATAATAGCAAAGTAGTGAGTCACAAAAGACATACTGAGCTTAGAGTCAAAGACTAACTCTAGGGTCTTAAGCTGTGTGACCTTGAAAAAGTACTTTAAACCTCAATTGCATCTTTTCTAAAAGGAGTTATCCTTTAGTTTTGTAATTCTAATGCTACAAGATTTACTACAAAGGAGAAATAAATTAAAAATATAGAAACAATTAACTTTAAAATTTCCCTTTTTATTCTTTATTTTTATACAGTTTAGAGTAATTGCTTCAATATTGCAGATAAAAACCTGGTTTTTTCTCTTCTGAAGATGATCAATGTTTGAAACTTTCCTTGAATAGGAAATATAAATCTTTAAATAATTTAATGTGCATTCATATATATGAGTATGCAAATTTGATATTGGATTAATTTGAAACTAAAAATATTTATAGCTTGTTATTACTAAAGATTCATTCTACATTTTGACAAAAAGTCAAATCACAGTCTAAAAAATTCTTGTTTTTACATTCAGAAAAATAATCAGCTTGAGGAACTTGAGGCCTATTAGTTCATTCATTTTACTGACATGAGGGAGAGATGTTATGAACCCTTTGTTTGTCTAGTTGTTTTAATTTTTATTCTCAGGTCAAAGCAGACATCAAAAAATATGTAAGCCTAGAATGCATGTTTTTATATACCCACCTCATGAAATTTCTGTTACAAAATTGCACTACTGAATGGATATAAGGTCATCAGCAAACTATTAGAAGAGCTATAGGAAAATTAAGTTTAATACTGATGGATTGCTAACATGAGCGTTCTCTGTGTATTTCCACTCAACATATTGTTCCAGATCAGTACTGGCATTATCCAAAAGTTTATTAGAAATTCAGAATCACAGACCCCACTTTTAGATATACTGAGTCAGAACCTGCCTTTTAGTCAGCTCTCCTGATGCTCCATAGGCACACTGTAATGTGAAACATTCTAGACGTCACCCTGTTGTGTCTTTATAAAAAAGAGGTTCTTGTAAAATTATTTTGTCACAAAATGTGTATACATAATAAAAACTAATACCAATGCTTTTCTTAAACAGACCTTTTTTCACTATGACTGTTTTTCAGTCTTTTGAATATGGAATTTTATGGCCGATCTTCACCATTATATGTGCTGAGTAGTCAATGGCAGAGCTTTTTGAAAGTACCTTTCTTATTATTTTATTTGTTTATTTAAATGTCATCCACATTTTCTAATCATCCCTATGCTATCAATTAAAAAAAAAAAGATACAGTCCATTCTCACAAGGGTGAGGTGACACCTCATTGTTATTTCACAATGCATTTCTCTTATAATAAGTGCTCTTGGGCAGTTTCTTCATGTGTCTGTGGGCCATTTAAATGTCTTTTTAGAAAAGTGTTTATTTGGATATTTTGCTCATGTTTTGGTTTTATTATGTTATGAAAGGACATACTTCTATAAATAGCAGCACTGTTCACTTTGCTAAGTCATGGAACCAACGTAAATGGCCAATGACACACTGCTAGATAAAGAAATGCTGGATTGTATGCTCAATGGAATACTACTCAGCTATTTTAAAAAAATGAAATAGTGCCTTTTGGGACATAGTGGATAGATCTGGATGTGATTTATGCTAAGTGGAATAAGTCAAAGTGAAAGACAGATATAGAATGCTTCACTAATCTGTGGGATAGAAAGAATCAAAAAACATACTGGCAAAACACAGCAAAAATAATGTGTAGATTTTGTGAAAATTACACTGGTTTCCAGACAGATTGGCAGGAAGTCAAGGGAAGGAATTGGAAAGAAAGAAACAGGGCATTAGCCCATGAGATTAGGTGGTGGGGAGTGAGTGAAGTATCTTGGCATATAGAGGAGTAAAAGGACAAGCCTAAAGTTGAAAACAACTGACAAATTACTTTTTAAAAATTGTTATGTGATATACTGGTTGCCTCAAATTCTTTGCTGAACCAAATGAAATATCAAGAAAACAAAACCAAGCCAAATAAATTAATATTTCCAGCATTTGTTACATAATTTGAGCAGTGCAAACCCAAACCCACCCTCTTGTCATATCCCCTCAGAGCATCATAATTAATGTTCAGCGTGAAGATCCTGAGGTACTCTGGGGGTTACAGTTATCAGAGAAGTATTAATTATACTCAGCACACTCTACTGTACTTACTGAGCCAGAAACATGAACTAATGTATTTTATAAAGATTTTAAACAAGAGGAGAAAGCCCAGAAGAATTCTGACTAAATCAGAATGTTCACTTCAATTAAAACATCCTATTTCATGAAAACACCAGTGAATATCAGTATTTAAGTCTTTTATAGGCAAATTATTTTAGCATTCCTTTTTTCTTTCAAACTAGGTATAATGATTTTCTGGAATTAAAGTCATTTACTTCAAACACGTACTGATATAACAGGTAGCAGGTAAATTCTAAGCTAATGTCAGGCTATATATCTTTACCAGCAGGCAGTCACATAGTTGAACTTACTGCCTCGGGAGGCCATTGAACCAACTCTGGTGGCTGAATAATTTTATGACCAGTAAAAAGGCTCACACGCTATACATGCTAAGAGAGAGGTAATCAA
>PVHY01008869.1:0-59284 GCA_004024945.1 Uropsilus gracilis | reverse complement strand
TTGTGCATTAGCAATTGTGAAAGAAGTTTGAAGAACCTTGGAGAAGCGGAGCAGCTTGGAATACTGGAGAGAGAAGAAACCAAGAAAAGATGCTGGGGAAGGACTAGGCTTTGCAGGGTGCCTGCAGGTTTGGAGGGGCAAAGGGGCGCCATCTTGGACATGTGTTTGGGACTTTCAGACTAAATGGTACTTGGGGTGAAATACCTGGCCACTTGTGGCTTTGAGGGATTTTCATTTTCCCTGTTGAATTCCCTTGTTAATAAAATTCCTTCTTAAACTGCATTTGTCTGGCATCTGCTCCATGTGGGTGGAAGGAACGTGACTGGCAGAAGCTATATTTTAAGTCTTTTTTGTCTGTGGCTTTTTGGTTGGCGGCTTCTGCCGCTTTATGGCCTGATTTCAGTAGGACCGCCAAATAACCAATAATGACCAAAACCCATGGTTTGATGTTTGAAGATAAACAGACTTACTGATACAAGGTTTTCCAAGTCTGGCATTATCCTTCAATACACATTTTAAGTGACTATCTTAATTCAGAAAACCTGGGTTTACACTGTAGAAAGGTAAATGCGGTATTCAGAGTTGGGCGTAATGAATATCAAGTCCATGAAAACTGCATATGAAAAAGTTGATTACTGAATATGATCAGGAACTAAGGAGCAGGAGGGACGATGTTTAGCATAATATAATGTCAAGCTGGGGGGAGGGGGAGATAGAATACAAAGTTCTGAAATATGGTCCATGTTGTTGCAGGTTCCTCAGAATCTGCTCATTATTTGTAAATAGATGTAGGTTTGGGATAATTTTGCCTCAGTTAAATTCTCTCACTAAAGTGTAATAAAGATAAAAGCTTAAAACACAGTCTTTCTCACCCTCCCCTTTAAATGACACTTTCAGGTTCAAGCTGAAGTGGAGACTTTGTTCTGAAAGGGAATGATGAAGTATTTTTCCCTTGGTCATTTCATTTTCCTAGTCCTTTCCTAGGATTATTTTGATCAATGCTTGCCTCGCTACACTTCATATCTATACTCTTCCAGGTAGCAGTCTCCCTTTCACTGGTTCTTCTTCCCTCCCTAGAAATTGGTGGCACATGAGAAAGAACAAGAAGATCTGGAAATTTAAAAAGAGGATATATTTCTGAATGATCATTATTAGTTTAGATGGGGTTCCCTGTCAGGTTGAGCTACGGGGGAGTTTTAAGTCACATGTCCATTTCAATTACTGTAATTCTTTCACATGTCTTTTGTTTGTGTTCAGGTGTTTTTCTCTCTGTGGGAGAAATTGAATCAGAGTGAATCAGCTCTACCTCACTGTTGTAAGAGAGCAAGGGTGGAAAAAGGAAGGGTGTAGTTTCCAGTCCAAGCTCAAGTTCACTGGGGCAGCTTGGGGGTGGGGGGAGTTGGGAGGACCTTTCTTTGGACTCACCCATGGGAATCTTACATGTGGCTCTAAACTTAGCTTTTCAAATTGTAGCTCTGAGATCCAGACTCTGAAAATAAAGTATAAAGAAGACTCCTTTGACCTTCAATATACAGTTTTTAGAGTCTTGACTTTTTGCTTTCTCCAAGTTGGAGACTTTAGACAAAGGCTGCCCAGATCTTTGACCCAAGTGTGCTACTGAGAGCTTGCACTCTCCATCCCTCTGCATTTTGCAATGTCTAGCTCTGTAGTGATCTCCACCAGTAAATGCCTCCATTTTCCAATTCCTCGCAGAATTGGATTTGCCAAGAAGTTATCACTGCCAAATTATTTACCACATAATAATCCATCTTGTTCTCCCCAAAGATTTTTCACTAACAACTACTTTTCTGGACAAGGGATCAAAAGTCCTGAAAGTGGCAGAAGCATGATCACCTCAACAGAGACTGAATGAAGTCTGCCGAGTGACCTTGACTTTCCTTGCTGTGACATGTCTTCTATCCTCTGTCTACCAGTTCTGATTCTGCTCATTATATATAAAAAGCATCTCCATCCCATTTACAGTCACCCCCCCCCCTTTCTTTTTTCATTTTAACAGAAATGTTGGCATGCAACTTACCTCCAGGAATAGCTTGGAGCTGATGCTCTCAATTTAATCATAAGAATTACATTTCTCTCCTCTTTGGAAACATTCCCCCAAACTCTATAATCATAGGCTCATACGAGCAAGGTAATTTTAATTACCTCATAATAATTACCTCATAAGAGCAAGGTATCTTAGACAGGACATCTATGAAGGCACATACTTTACATCAATTATGTATATATATATACACATATATATTCTCATTCTAAGTCATTATGAGTTATATTTATCTATAAGAACATTTCTTGAAAAGGAAGCTTTTGGATGGAAGGCTCAGCTCCAGAAAATTAAAATGTGCTACTTCTTAGGTTGACATGATTGTCAAATAATGACAATAACTCCCAAGCATGGTAGAAACATTTCATAGAATTTTCATGTTGGTGAATATCAACTAGCAGGAGTGAAAAAAATATGTGGAAAAGAATCCCAGCATTTCTGACTGATCTTTCGCTTCTCATCCAACTCTATTTCTGAATCTTTCTCTCAGCCAATTTTGAAAAAAATAAACATCCTTTATCCTTTTCAGCGAATGGATCGGGAGAATGCACCTGTCGAAATGACCAAGATGGGAGGAGAAACAGGAGCTCTGAAGGCTATTTTGTTATCATTTACACCAGTCTTGTGCTTTCAAAGGGCTACGTCCCCAATCTGCATGAGGAATTAAGACGCTTCGCTCCTAAGCAAAATCTGTGGCGATTTCCTCTTTATCAGCCCAACTCCGCGGTGGGCATCATGTTTACTCACCGAAGCACAGTTCTCAGACTTGTCCTCCACAAAGCCGATCTGGCAGGGGGTCCTCTGGTTCTGCATCCAGTAGTCAGTGGACTCCAGGAGGCTGTTGCTGCGAAGAACCTAAAGGAACCAAGAAAGCCTCCTCAGCGCTGTTCAGCGGTTTCTTATTTCAGCAAGCTGCTCTTTCCGAAGAACCTGGAGGTGTTTTCTAATCTTCAGACCATCTGAGTACTAGGAGGGGGGGAACCTCGCAGTATGCTAGCACCTCTAGAATGTGTCATAGATTCCCAACCAGGAATTAGCAGTAGAGAGACACTGATATTATAATATAGCTGTTTTCATCTCTCATCAAATGCAATATCTGGAAACGTCAGTGTACCTGCAACCTCCATATAATTCGCAGTGAAATGACTGTTTGGGGGGTGAAGCAGCAAAGGAGAATTCCCTTCATCTTGGGGTGCTTTCACATAGGAGTATTTCCAATTTCAAACACGTAGTATTTTATCGTTATGGAAATTATGATTCCTCAGTTCTTCAGCTTTGCTAAAATATCTGTGAAACAGGCTGAGCTTCTAGAACACCTAGAGGACTATGTTAAGTTTCAAAATGTACATTACAGAAATGATTGAATGTAGAAATGAGCTGGCAAATTAAGATGAGTTTGAATACATGAATTAACAAAGCGGAAAGGGATTTACAAATGTCTTCTTTCTGAACTTAGGTTTTAAAATCAGGAAAGAAAAATATCCTATTTCTGAGCCAAAATATTTTGAAGATATTTTGTAAATAACCAAATGATTTAAATTTTAATGTGTCTTAATACTGTCTAATAATGTGTAAAATTCTGCTCATCCAATGTAAGATTCTAATGTTCTCTTGGTACGCTATTAGGCCACATATCTGCTAATATTTGTCAACTACTTTCACTTACGCAAAATAACAGATTAATTTAGTTGGATTAACACTATTAGAATGACACTTCAATTACATTTATTTACAAAGTGTAACTATGCATTAATTTTTGTCTCTGAATATTGAGTTACCCAAATATAATTCAAGGCATTTTTTTCTATGACATTTTGTTTCAGTCCAGTGACATTGCTTCTAATGTTTTTCCTGTTCAAGTTCACTATCACCAAGAGGTTGTACATGTTTATCATTGCTTTCCAGACCTGTAGAAAGAGACACTTTATGGATGAGCAAGAGGTGAGCTTGGAATATCAAAAAAACAAATATTGCTGATGGTTTGGCTCAATTCTTTAAAGATTTTATCTACACTGGACTTCTTAAAGTTTGAGCTTTAAGAAAGACCTATGAATATCGTGAGGTTTTTGTTGTTGTTGTTGTTGTTTGCTGCTAGTCTTTATTACTACTGTTATTTAATTTGCTCATCTATGAAAGAACTTTATTGCTTTTTTTAATTTAAATATTTTTAGGCCCTCTGGCCATCATATTACCCTGTGTTCCCTCTTCCCCTGTTTTACCCACCTCCCTCACCCTCTCTTGCTGGATATGTCTATTCTCTGATCAGCTTATTATTTTTGATGAACAAAGGTTTTTTGAGATCTTTCAGGGGGGCTAGTGGTCAAACTACTTCATTGAATGTATCAAGACATTATTTGCCCCTTTCATCTTCCTGGTCTCCTGTGTCCTGGGTGGTCAACCCCCCACAGCCATGTGCTGTGATGGTGCAACAGGCTGAGATAGGCTAAAAGTGGAAGCAGAGAGGAGTGCCAGCTCTCTCCCTTTATATAATTTACTAAGGAGAGTTGTGGACAATGAAAAATGAAGTCTCTCCTTTCCCTCAAAAATTTTGTTTTAGAAAACAGCTGTTAATGTAATGTTTATTACTTATTGTTTATTTTGCTACTGTAGTTCATTATTACCAAAATTATTTTAGTAACACATTTTAACTGTTAGTTGCAAGTTAAAAAATGAGGACAGCTACTGTTAGCTTTGTTTTGTTATTTAAAAATTTTGTATGCATGTAACATGGATTGATAACATTCTATAGTTTTCACGTTTAGAGAATTTAAATCAGTATCTGTGTACACTACATTACGTTCAGTATAGAAAATCTCATTTTCATCTTATTCTTTTTAATTTCATCCTCATTGTGAAGCTGGAAGATACGAGTTATTTTAAAGGGAGATCAGAATCATCACAGAAATTGCCTTTTTTGAAGATGAAAACTAAGAGGCCTGTGTGGAGGACCCTGAATCTACTGAAAATGGAACTACCATTTGATCCAGCAATTCTATTTCCAGTAATTTACCTGAAGGACACCAAAACACTAGCTCAAAAAGACTCTTGTACTCGGATTTTTTTTTTGTAGCACTAATTACAATAGCCAGAATATGGAAACAAATTTGATGCATTTTTGATTACATGGATGGACCTAGAAGGAATCATGCTAGGAGAACTAAGTCAGAAAGAAAAAGAAATACTGGATGATCTCACTTATATGTGGGATATAAAGAAAACAAACAAAAGGACAAGAAAAACTTAAAACTAACAAAGTGTCACCAGAACTAAAGCATAGGGCAAGGTAGGGGAGGGAGGAGCATACGAGATTAAGATGATGGTTCTTGGGTGACAAGAGATCGGAGAACCTCAGGGTGTACAATGCTGTATGTATACACACATATGCAATCAAATAAAAAAAATGAGCAATTAAAAATATAAAAATGATCAAGATTAAAGAGAAAAGACTTGGAAGTTGAGAGAAATTTGAGTTTCTGTGCCCAGGAGCTCAGAACCTGACTTAGGATTCAAAGACACTCAGCTCTGAGAATGAAATAGCTGGCTAAGTACAGTGGAGTCTGTATCAGTCTTTCAGAAAGATGATAGGCCTACTTTTGTCAATAAAGTTATATTAGGAATAGCCTAAGAAACTAGTTTTCCATTAATGAAATTCTGAGGTGAAATTTTCTTTTAGAAGAAGAAACTTTGTGTTATGAGTTACAACAATGAACAGGTATTCTGACAGCATTTGAATATCCCAATACAATGCCTGTTTTAACGTCTACTTGAGTTAGTGTTCCACAAAACCTTATCCATGAGTCTTCTTCTTCTCACCTTCCTTTGATCTTTAGAATTTGGACAGCCCCCCACCCCAATACTTGAAGCAAAATCCTTGTTTGTTTTGCATGGTAAGGACGTCAGCTATCTAAAATGGAAGCTTTGAATGAACATACCGGTTCAAAATATTTGCTCATACGGTATAATAAATCCTGAGTAGAAGTACCTCTTGACTGTTACAAAGCCGCTCAACACTAGACTTGAAATTCTTTTACAGTTTAGTATGTTCAGGACATCTAGTGTTAGAGCTGCAACAAAACATGTCAACAGAAGAAAGCAACTGTCCGTTCCCCAGAACCCATGAGTTTACCTGAGATCAGCCTTAGGAGAGAGCCAGTTCCTACACAATTCAGCTCAGTCTTTTAGGACAGTAGTGAGTTGTTTTGGCAGATTATCCTAGTGAAAACAGAGATGGAGGTGCCAACAGGCATCAGCCTGATGCTCTTCCTCACACACGAGGATCCTTGGGTTGGCAAGAGGCTGTCTGAGGATCAGCTGATCAAGAGAATGAGCTGCCCTTGGGATGTTGATGGCATTTAATTGTTCTAATACGAGGCATGAGCAGAGGAGGCTTAAGGTGTCAAGTCTCTTATGCCAGGGTATGTTTGCATGATTTCAAAAATAACTGAAAAAAAAAAACCCACACAAATACCTTGGTCTGTCCTATGAGTGAGGAAAAAGTCACCAGTTTTATGGACTTGTTTACTCAATGGAAAACACTAGAAAGATATTCCATACAGCTATTTCCTATCCCTGGCATGCAGCATGTCTCGTCTTTGATACTTTTTCATCTTTTTTTCCCCTTAGAATAAGCATAAATGACAGAGTCAAGAAGTGGAATTTAAGACAAAACTTGAATCTTTCAATATTTGAGAATGTTTTCAAGGGAGTATCTTGGTAAAAGAATTCACTTGCTCATTATAAGGTTATACTTAAAACTTGAACCTTATTTAGCATAACTTAAAATGTTTCATCTGGTTTTAATAATTAAAATAAATGTGCTTCCTAGGTGATTAATATTTAGAACATATTTCATTATCACTTATACTCTTTCATCATTTTCCAAATACAGCTTTTATTGGGAATTCTCTGAACTAGTTTCCAAGAGCTACTAAATAAATTAAATCTTTAGACTTACAAATTTGAATTTAAGGGCTAATATAAAATGTGCTGTAAACATGGAGTATAGAAAGAACTCTGTAAATAGTAGCGATAATATAAATGACTATGCTCTCTGCCTGGGGTTAGAGAGACCAGTGCATTGGGTCCATAGTGTTGGACTGGGACCTGCGCTGGGCTTCTGGGTGCCTGGGTGCCCTTGGAAAGTGCTCATTGCAAGGGCCTCGGGTTCTACTGAATGTGCATCTGCACCTTTCTCCATCTACCTCAAAGTCTGGGTCTGCGTGACCAGGACACCTGAGCTCAGATTCTCAACCTATTGTGCATGTGAATCAGTTGTTCACTAGCTCCAGCTTCAGCCTGCTGACCTCAACCAAGTGATAAGAGGCCCCTTCTACATGCTATCACTTGCCCCCTTCCATCTCCCTCCGCTTCTCTTGCTCCTCCCTTCCCCAAATGCATTAAAAGCTACCATTTGAGCCAGCAATTGCTCTCTTGGGAATCTACACAAAGGAGACCTCGATGCTTGTACAAGGGACACCTGTGCTTGAATGTTTACTGCAGCACTATTTATAACTGCAAGGGCATGGAAACAACCCAGATGTCCCAACACAGAGGAATGGACGAAAAAGATGTGGTATATTTACACAATGGAATATTACTTGCCAATTAAAAATGACAAACTTGATGTATTTGAAGAAATCATATTAGCAGAAACAAGTCAGAAAGAAAAAGAAACCAAATGGTTTCACTAATATATGGGATATAGGAAAAAATAAACAAAAAAAACATGAGGGAAAGTCAAAACAAGCTAACAACCAAACTGAAGGACACAACTCGGGTGGGGGGGGGAAGGGAGAGGGTGGGAATGATTAGGAAGAGTAGGGGGGTGAACCCCAGGGATTACAAGGATGTGAAATTTATATATCAATAAATTATTTAATAATAAAAATAATTTAAAATAAAAAAGCTAAATGGGCCAGGACAATGGCACTTAGCCTTCAATACATCATCACTTTGCACCCCAACTTCTGCAATTTTAACCTGGGAAAGGCTTTTGATTTAATGGTTTAGGCAAAGTATTAGAAAATAAGGAATTTACTAAAAGGAAGAACATGTACTTGATCATTTAATGATTTGAAGCTTTATGAATATGACTTCCCTGTTAAAATCATTTTCTGTGGGAGAAAAAAAATCACCAGGCTCTTAATGGCTCATGTATTCATCTGTTAGGCTTAGTGGTAACTTCACTTATTTCAGACCAAGAACTAATAATGAAAATACTGTGTATTCTCAAATTTGAAATAATAGCAGTACATTTCTTTAAAATTTTCATTCATTTCCTAAATAATAATGAGGAGAACTTCTGCTCTATTTTTTAAACTACTTGTCTTTTTATATGGAGAAACAGCAGTAGCAATTTGGCATCAAAATGGAATGGATGTAATTGAGCAATTTTTTAAAATTAATTTACAGTGATACATTTCATAAAAGTCATTGATATATTTCATAAAAGTCATTGATTTAGGAAAACTAGAAAGTAGTTTAGATTGGAAAAGATCTAAGTCTAAGGCAGTTCACTTAAGTTATAGAGTGAGTTAAAGAGGTCTGAATGTAGAGCTGAAAATCGATTTCATTTTATTGCATGAATTTGACCAGTTTAACCTCTATGGATTAAGGCTTTGCATCATCATGGGAGAATAATGAAAACAACTTTAGAAACTTGTTCAAGGTTTTTTTTCACTCAATATTTGAGTGCTATTATGGATTAGTCTCTGAGTGATACAATGGTGAATAATGCAGAATTCATCTCCATATTTATGGAATTTAAATGTTGCCATGGGAACCAAAGAATAAACAAAGAACATTAGAATACAGACTTAGTGACAGATTATAGTAGGTACTATGAAGAAATAAAATGCGGAGAGAGAGCATGATGGTGAGAGGATGGTCCTTGGCAAAGCAGGTGTAGAAAGCTGGTGATACTTGCAGGGGTCCAAGCAATTCACCTTGCAATTGTATATCTTCTCTCTACCTCCCTCGACTGAAACCAGAGTAAAAGACAAGTATGAACGTACTCAAGACCAACCTGGTTGCAAATTCCAATTTTTCATTAGTTAAACTGAAATTAAAATAGGTCACTTGGACCATTTTGAGACTCAGTTTTCCCACTTACAAAATACAGTCAATGTCAGTGACAGGGGCAAATTTTTAACAGACGTGGAAATAATGAACCATGTCTGATGATTTCACAAGTCTATAAACAGTCGTTCTAACTGTGGATAGTATCACTGATGCTATGTCATTTTTTTCCTAGAGCTCAGCCTCCTTGTATTCACTGACCCAGTGAACACTAGTATTTTACCCTTCAGTCCTATCAGAATCAAGTGTGTCTTGGGAAACAAGGAAGAGTCTACTGGATATTAGTAATCCCAAAATTTCACCAGCTTGTTGCTGAAATGATAGTCT
Source organism: Uropsilus gracilis (assembly GCA_004024945.1). NCBI lineage: Eukaryota > Metazoa > Chordata > Mammalia > Eulipotyphla > Talpidae > Uropsilus > Uropsilus gracilis. The sequence continues at coordinate 49,818 of PVHY01008869.1, read as the reverse complement.
AGCACTAAAGATCCACTTTCAACTTCTACCTCTTAACCATTTGATGAATATTTATAAGTCCTGATTTTTGGGACATTGCAGTATGCCCAATTTTGGTGTTTCCCAGGCTTTGTCTCCAGAAAATCCCCTACACTTGCTCTCTGCTAAGTCTACCAGTTTACTAAAAAGCTCTACCTCACAAGATTTCCTTCCTTAGTTTACCTGCTTCAGCCACTTTCATCCAAACACCCCTCCCATCAATCAAGGTCTCAGTGAATCTCCCTGGAATGTTTTCCTCTTCCTGTGAAATCATTAGAATGAAAACTTTATACTCACCTTGGAATTCAGAATGGACAACATGTCTTCTCCTTAGTCAACAAGAGCATATAAGTGTCTTATTCAATTTATTACCCACACTATCTCTGGGAAAACAACTGTTTTTTGTTTGGCACTGGTACTTTTTATATTTAATGTGATATGGCAATGTAATTTTCCCAATAACTATTTCCAAGAGAAAATGTGTGAGTTATGTGATTTATTCAACAGGAAGAAAATCTCACCATTCTATCTATGCATACAATGAACTTTTACTTTTCTGCAAACTTTCATTTTCCACACGGATTTGACAAAATGGTCATAAAGAATCTTAATGTGTACAAGAGTCCCATTTTCTAGTCTTATATGGCAAACACATTTCATTTTCTGGTAATTATGAGTATAAAGATGTAAAGCATTTGCAAAACGTTAAGAGCAGGAACTTCTATGCATAAAATACCGTATTTACGTAATGTACGCATCATGGTTAATGATGGGATGCTTTTTAAAATAATGTCATCAGGACAAGAAATCCATTCATCTTCAAAAAAACAGACTTAACTTTCTTCCCAATCAGGTGGATTCAGAGAAGTTCAGCTCTGTTGGGTGGTGAAGATACCGAAGCACTCTCTGAAGGCTGTAGAGAGCCAAGAAGACAAACATTTCTGACCACCTACTTCCTCCAGGCTTCCAAACAAATATTCTTTCATTTTTAATAATTTATATATTTTATATTTTTTCCTACATTGTTGTCATCCCCATGGTTCTCCCATCACCATATTCCCTAAGAACAATCATCAATTTCCCCTGTGTTCATCCTTCTCCTGTACTGCCCCTCCCCTTCCTTTGCAATATGCCTCAGTTTCATGGTCAACTCTAACAAATATTCTTTTAAAATTATGTGTCAGAATGTGGGAAATATTTGGAAGCCCCATTTAATGATTCATCCTGTTAAAAGTGACACAAAAATGCCACAAATGTGTGGAGGGAGCTGTGAGGAGGGAAACTGAGAAGAGTTCTAGAAGAATGGAATAAGCAAGGGGTAAGGAGTAGGTCTTCTGCTATCACTCACACATGAGTCTCCAGGCTCCTCTTCTGTTATAGACTCAGGAAACGCAATTAAATCTTTCTCACACAAGATGACTGGCATGTGAGTGGCTCAATTCCATTTATACATTGGGTGGTAAGGATGTTGAGAGCAAGGCAGGGAGAATGCAGAAAGCTGACCACGGGGGTATTATCATCTGTCTAGTTTGCAATAGAATCATGGCATCTCCACCACAGGGAGACTATCCTCGTAGATATCATGTTGCAAAACAAGTGCCTTCTGTTTGAGCAAAGTGAATTTTGAAAAACACACTTAGTTGTGTAGCCACCATCCAGGGAAGGTTGTAGTACAACTGTTCAACCACACCCTCCCTGAAATCCCTCCCTCAACTTCCTGTAGTCAAACACTACAATTTCCTCCTGCTGGGAGCCAGGGATTTCTTATCTCCAGTGTTACCTTGACCAGAATGTTATAGTGTGGAATCATATACTATGTAGCCTTTTGCTATCTGTTTATTCCACTGAATGTATCATTCTGGAGACTCATTTATGTTGGTATCTGCATTCTTTTATTTCTGAGCTGCCTTTTGTTGTAAGATTGTATCCAAAATTTTCCAAAAATATCCCCTCATGAGTTGAATGACACTTGGGTTGTTTTAGTATTTTGGTAAATGTGAATAAAGCTGTAATCAAAGACCCATAGGTCTTGTATGTATTTATATGCTGGTTTATTTTGGGAAAGTTCCCAGGAATGAGATGACTGGGTGGCAAAGTAACTTGGGAAGAATTGATAGAATTTGCAGTGAGTTTACCATTTTCTGTTCCCACCAGTGACAGATGAGAATTCAGTCTCTTCATGTCCTCAGTGGAACCCGATGTCAGAGTTTGCTTTACGTTCCTGTAGTCTCAGATGCCCAGTGGTGCTGCAGTGTGGCTTATTTTGCTCTTGAAATGTTAAGATATGATTTTCCTTTTTAAGATTCTTTCCCAATCTGTTTTAATTTGGCTTCTATGTTGGTGTCAGCCATAGTCATGGAAACGTAGAGCTTTGGCTGTCTGGGGAGAACGTCTCAAGCGAGGATGATGCTCTCTGTCCGTATGCCCTTCATGCCCCCCTTCACTGGACATTGCCAGTGCCTGCTGCTCACTGAACTAGGTGGTCCGTGGTGAACAAAACAAGAATAAGGATAAAACAGTCTCGGTTCCATCCTATATGTACTATATAAGGTGGAACCAAGGTTGTTATATGTACTATATAAATTAGATATATATTGTACATCTATAAATACATATAAAATCTAACACATAATATATATTATATATCTAAATATATATTTGAAGATAGTGATACAATTGATTTGGCTGTATTTTGTCCTCTTCAATAGGATGGAGCAGACATATATATATATATTTATATATCTAATATATAGTACACATATATAATGTATAGTAAACACATATAAATATATATATAAATTTATAGATGGAGAGAGAGATGATAAAAACTACCTGAAAATTATAGTGATTATAAACTCACTACTATATTTTATATATAAATAAATACAAATGTTATAAATATATATGTATATTATGTATTATGTATATATTATATAGAGTTATATATGTAATTTATGTATATTTATATATTATATAATAGATATTTATATATGTGTACTATATACTATATGTATTATATAGTATATAGTACACATATATCTATATATAGATTGCATATATATAAAATATATGTATTTATATCGATGAAAAGGACAAGAGAAAATGATGATGAAAGCTATGTAAAAATTATTGTGATATAAACTCAGAGAAAGGGATCAAAAAGTAAGAAGAAATACTAGTTTTGAACATGGCACCTGGAGGTGACACTGAGCAGAGATCTGAATGGAGTGGGGTGCCAGACACACAGCCATCAGGGAGGAGCTCCCCAGGTGACATCATCAGGAGGAGTCAAAAATTCCATCAGGAAAATGGTTGTTGTATTTGAAACAACAAAAGGACCTAATGGCTGGTGCAGAGGGAGGGGTGAGAAATGGTGTCTCCCTGGTGGGGAAGAACATTTTATCTTTCTGTGTTCATTGAAAAGAAATTGATTGCCAAAATTGGTCAAATATTTTTAGCATCTGGGAGCACACGATTCTAATAAAAACTTTTATTATAATCGTGGTTTACTTAGTCACAGTTTTAACTATTGTTTAATTGCTACCTTAAATTTCTACTATCTGAAAAACATGGTTACACAAGACTTTGAAATTAGGAAATTGTGTTACTTTTCACATTTTAGTTAATAAAGACTTGATCTGCATCTTGGAAAATGTTCTGAGAATTCTAACATTTTTGTTTCCCACTCCGGTATATAAAATCTTTGCATTATTTCACAGGAGACTGTATTGCCTCTTTACAGCAAAACAAATACCTGATAAGAGACAATGAGACAACCAAAATAAAATTATTATGTGGAAGAACTCAATGCACTCATCTCTGTTTCTCAGGAGGCTTAATTAAATGTTGAAACATCATTTTTTTCTTAATGATGATTGTACTCTGGCTGCCTGCCTGATTGATTGTGTGCTTAATTTGCTTTGACAAAAGAAGAAAGCATTTTCAGAGTTTGAGTAATTATGTTTGGTTATTCAGAGGACATACCCTGAAATATGACTGTCTCCTCTGATATGAAACTATGGATACCTATGATAATTGCTAAATCTGTGACTAATGATTCAAGTGATAATGGAAACTAAGGATCTCTTAAGACTTGGAACAGGGCAGTTATTCATGTTCAAGGAGGAGGTAGGAGTCTCTAAGTGCAAGATCAATGTTGGTTGGAATGATGGGGATGGTGGAGGCTGGGAGGATGGAAAGAAACAGTTAGCAATGGATCTGAATTCATTCTCCTTACTCTGGAGGAGGCATACAGGGAGGAGGTAGCACTTCTGGAACAGAAATATGGTGACATTGTCATCCTCCTTATAAACATGCTAGTGATTGACCTCCAGAGTGTTTTTGTAGCAAATGAGTCTTTATTTGTAGAGCCTTTATTTGAGAAAAATGTACCTCATCTAACTAAACTTGCTCTGGTCCCTGAACATGCATACACTGATTTATAGGGCGTTCATTTCTGACAAAAGTTACCCACAGATAGAATGATCTGAGCACAAAGTGAAATTTTCATAAACAAAGGGTGATCTTTAAAGTTAATGTCCCAAGACATGTAACTCACAAATATCAAGACAAGTTTACTTCTGCATGTCACACAGATATCAGCTGATTTAAGAATGTTCTGGAAGCTAATCAGAGCTTTTTCTATGTGAAAGTGATAACTGAGCTTGATTCTCAAGTATGAACTGCCAAAGTTAAGAAAACAGATATACTCAGGAAATGCAAATAGGATATTATTTAGATGTGGTCAGCAATAGTTTAAACAGAATGAGTAGACATATAAATTAGAGCTGATGATTATTTAATGGTTATTTAGAAGCAACATAATGCTGGAATATTGATAGAATATGGAAAATGATTTTTAGTGTTAGGAGATGCAAAATATAAGAAAAAACTTGCATGTAGGGAAATGCATGAAATGTGTCAAAGGCTGCCATTGAGTATGGATTATTTTGTGTAGATAAACACAGTAGAGGTAGTACAGAATTCTCATTAAACAAAGGGAAGTGATTGAAGAGTTACACACTACTTGAGTGCTGTACATGGTTTTAGTTCATGGCAATTATGAGACTGTGCCAATTCCTATTTTTCAGACTCTTCTTTGAAAAAGTTACTGAAAGCAACCACATTGTAAGATTTATGTAGTTGGACACATAATTTGCTATGAGACACACCTGATGCTTATGTGTTCTCCATCTTGGAGGCTATGAACCCTCCGAGGGGTCTGTCATGGTGTGTCCCATTCTCAAATTGTAGCGGGAAGCCTGGTAAAGTGGGGGTTCACTTTGTGAGTCATGAGCCAGAGGGCGCCACTAGAGGACCACTGAAAATGTTCAGAACCTTGGTAACATTACTCACAGGAGCTGAGTTGTAGAAACCTTAGTGTCCAAGGACAGAGGAGTGGATGCAGATGTGTGCTATACACATGGTGGGATACGACTCAGTGCAGTGAAAACAAAAATAGGGGAAACCTTGTCATTTGAGACAATGTGGATGGAACTGGAGGGAATGGTGTCAAGTGGAGTAAGTGATTTTAATCAGCTGTGGAGTATACAGAAACCAAGCAAAGGAACTAACAATCTAAAAGAAGCCCTAGAAAGCTGAATGAAGAATTGACCCAGCTGGAGTGGGAGAGCCACAGCCTGGGGCAGAGGGCTGGATAGGCTGTGCTGGAGAATAGGGGCATTAGTGGTGGGTGTGGTGTAGCGACATCCATTTTAAGTGATTGAACCTGTACCCCTAGATCCTATACAGTGTCTTATTTTAGGTTTAATTAATTTTGTTTACATATTCATGCACATAAGTATACATATATGGCAATGCATAAACATATGAGCATATACACGCATGCACATATGCCGCCACAAATGTGTATATGCACATATATACACATATGTGTATAGGTATGCACACATACACATATATACACACATGTGTGTATGTATAATATATTGTTGCTTTCTCTGGGGTTCTCCCTTACCTCCATGCCCCAAGAGCCCTCCTCTCCATCTTCCTGTTCTCCCTTCCCCAGTTTTTCTCTCCCCCTACCCCTTCCCTAGCAACCTGGCCCAGTGTCTCTGTCAGCTTATTTTGCTTTTTTCCTGGTCTTTGGTTGTTATTCCTATAGCCCATCTATAGGTGAGATGCTGTGGTTTCTGGCTTTTTCTTTCTGACTTATTTCTGTGAATATGATTCCTTCTAGGTCTGTCTATGTCACCACAAATGCCTCCTATTTGTCGGTTTTGATTACAGAATAATATTCTATTGTGTAAATATACCACATCTTTTTTGACCATTTGTCAGTTTTAGGCATTTGGGTTGCTTCCATATCCTGGCTATTGTAAATAGTGCTGCAATAAACACCTGAGTAAAGATGTCCTCTTGAATGAGTGTTTTTGTGTCCTTTGGGTAGATTCCCAGCAGTGGGATTGCTGGATGAAATGGTAGTTCCATGTTCAGTAGTTGAAGGTCCTCCACACAGCGTTCCATGGGGGCTGGACCAGTTTACACTCCCATCAGCAGTGTAAGAGTGTTCCTTTCTCTCCACATCCTCACCAGTACTTGCTGTTGTCCATTTTCTGGATAAGGGCCATTCTTACTGGTGTAAGATGGTATCTCGGTGTGGTTTTGATATCCTATACAGTGTTAGAAGATGATTTACCTTCATAAAAATAATTAAATTTTTAGAAATAAATAAAAACCAAATTTATCAGAGCCTGAGCTTTCCTACTGGTCCTGATAGTGGCAGAACTGCAAAGCAGGCCTTTCATTGCAAAGGGCAAGTCTGACTGGCTGCAGGAAAGGTGGTGGCCATTACATTGGTGAGTATGCCATGTCTCCTCCAAGATAGAGAGCGGAGAGGGTATCTTGGATGAGAAACTGGAAAAAATGATGAGAAAGTTTGGAATCTAGGGGCCAGGGTGGACTAGTCTTTTTTAAATCCTAAAAGATAAGATGGAGAATGTTGAATGCCAAATGAGATATTTTTAAAAAAAATTAAACACCTTTAATTTCTGAATAGAGATACTTTATACATCATATATATATATCATATATTCTTGTAACTATATAATATATAATATATAATACATATAATATATATTATATAACATATATAATATATAATATATGTATTATATATATGTAGTTACAAGAATTCACATAGAGCTCATTTGCCTGACTCTAATACTGCAGCAGCATCTCCAATGCCACAAAATGTTCTCAGCTATTTTAAGTTTTCAGAGCCCTACTTTTTGGTTTAAAAAAAAGAAAGGAAAGGAAAGATGCTGTGGATACTTCCAGGACTCTTCACATAGAGTAAAAATGATGTTCGAGAGCTAACTGCAGACAATGGAAAAAGACTAGCACAGAGTTAGCCTGAATACTATTGTTGGTGGCAAAGAGTAGCAGCATCAAGACCTGAATAGAAGTTTTCACAAATATTGGCCTATCTACATTCCCAGCAAGACTGTAAAAGATTCCATTTCCCGCACATCCTCACCAATACTTGTTTCTGGTTTCATAGGTGGGTGGGGTTGTCTCACTGTGGAAAACAGTATGGAGGGGTCTCAAAATAGTAAAAATGTATCTACCATATGATCCAGCAACTTTATCCCTAGGCATCTACTCTGGAAACGCAAGCACACTAATTAAAAGGGATTTGTGTCCTATATTCTTTGCAACACTATTTACAATAGCCAAGTTCAAGAAACAGCATAAATGCCCAAAGACAAATCCATGGATTAGGAAGAAGTGGTAAATATACACAGTGTATATTAAATACTCAGTGATCAAAATGGATAAGCCCTTGCTTTCTGTCACAACATGGATGGGGCTGGAGAGGTTTTATGCTAAGTGAAATGCCAGGAGGAGAAAGACAAATGCCAGATGATTTCATGTATATATGGAATACAGAGAAATAAAACAAAGGGTCAAGTCAAACCAACAAAAATCCTAAAAATTGGAGGCATCAAGAAGGAGGAGGGCAAATACATACTGGAAAGAGAGCCCAGGGCCACTGATGGAGACTATGGGTTCTGGGTGGTGTGGTTGGTGTGTTAGCAATACCTGAAAAGGTGATCTGCTACTTCTAATCATATAAAATTCTATAAATCAATGTTACCTCAATTTAAAATGTATTAACTTCTGGAATGAGATGTTGAATCATGTTCAAACCAAAAAACAAGCCAGCATTGATATTTGTAAATGAAGTTCCCTACATAGGGCACCTGGATTCACATTTTTCAAGGGATCAACTAGCCTTTCTGTTTCAAAGTGGACTAGGATGCTTGAAAGGCAAAGGGGATGGGGAACATTCTTAACATGTTGATGAACCTGAAACCCTTTTGTTATCTTCATTCTGGCTTCAGACAGCTATGACACCTCCTAACTGCTCCTGTCAGGACACACAAGTGAAGTTGTCCTAGGAAGAAATTTTGCAACTGGCCCTTTAGATGCAACTGAGCTGAAGCCAGAAATTTCCACCCCCAGCTGGACCTGCAGCTCCCTTCCTGGTGACCTTAGAGGTACCACACCTGCTTGGGTTTGACTCTCACTGCCATGGAGTCCCACTGACCTTGACTTTCAGGCTTCCCACCTGAGCTGTCCTGGTGAGGGTGACCTCTTCACTCTCCATGTCCCCATCCACACCCCTGTGCCCCATCTAGAACTGGAAACACTGAGTTAGTTTTCTTTCTTCAAGTATTACTTTAACAGAGCTCTTGATTTCTTAAAAATCTTATATTCAAAAGCTCTGCGTAGGTCTGCAGAAAGGTGATGTAAAAGGACACGGGGCCATTGAACAAAATTAAGGAAGACCAGGTTTTGGTTTCAGGAGCTGGTCTGAACCATCTCTGCCAGGTGGCTAGATGAGAAGAGATAGCTTCCATAGCTGTCGGTGGTTTATACTCTAAGGGGAAAAGCCCAGCATTTCCTTTGCATGGAAAGGTGACTATGGATGAATGATGCTGCTCTAGCCTTTCGATTCCTTTCTTTATTTCACATTTTAAAATTTCCCTTTCCTTTTAAGGGAACAGCTTCTACCAATAGAGAATACCACAGCTATTTTCCTCCACGTGCTTCCTGGAAATACGAGGGGTCTTTGATTCAAGAACTGATCTTCTGACTAATACAAAATGTGTTTGGACATATGGACCACATGCTGCAAGGTCTCTGCCTCCATGCCTGTGTGCATTCATTGAATTGATTTAGTTAATTACATGTTATCAAGATGATAGCAGCTTAGATGAAAGTGTATTTCACAGATTAAGATGAGGTGACAAGGGACGTCCATCCTGCCATTCCTTGGGCATATCTGCCACTGTTGACAGCAAACTTATGTCAGTTTAAAGAGTACCCATGGTGGTTAAGGAGGCTCTCAAAGCTTGGAAGTGTTGATTGATGTCATATTAAGATCAAACACCGCCGCTGGGAACCTGGAGTGTTTTCAGCTGCTGTCTTTGATAAATCCAACTTTAAGGCAAACTTAATTAACATGAAATAAAGAGAAGGGTATTTGGGGTGCTGATTTTTTTTTTGCCACAATTGGTTCCACTGCGTCACACACAGCAAAATCTTCACTTCAGAAAGTAACGCAAGAATTGAACATGTCCAGCTATGGTGGGAAAAGGATATGAATATAAATAATGCTTTTGAAGTGGAGAAAAATTCCCACAGAATGAGAACACATCCCTGCTATGTTCAGATGAGTCTTATGTTATGTTTAAAATAAAATGGATCCGGAGTCAAGATCATTCATGAAATCATCTGGTATATTTGTCTTGCTCCTCCTGGCATTTCACTTAGCATAATCCTCTCTAGCTCCAGGCTTGTTGTGACAGAAAGCAAGAACTTAGCCTTTTTCATCAGTAGCATTCCACTTTGTGTATCAACCACATCCACTTTCATTTGCAACCAACTACTATTTACTGCCTGTTAGCTGTGTGCCTCAGATGTACATGAACCTTCCTGTGTGTTTTATGTCACACCCACCCTCCGGCATTTGAATCATAGACGTTACATGGTAGAAGGTCACACAGAAACCTAACTAAAGGTCTAAACCTAAAGGTCTCTTTGGGTCCAAGTAGGGGTTGTTACATGAACTCCACTGTTTACCTAGAGATTTTAATTTAGTATTAAATAATAAAAAGACCTTTCAATCATTGACCAGATACACTAGAATAACATTTATAATCATTGCATTCATTTAATGGAGAAATCTCAGTCTGACAATGACAGTTATCTTATAAGGAGCTGTCTGGTGAGGCAGGGGCATCAGGCATTGCTCAGGGGAGACACAATTCAGGGGTTTGGGGGACCCCCAATGCCCTTCACCAGTCACTCCTTTCCCATTTTGTTCCCGTAGTATTTTGGAATTTCCTATTTGAAATACAGTATTTTGACTAATCACATGACATACATTGAAACATCCTCCTAAATTAGAGCGTCACAGCGGTGGGCTTACATGCCCACTTGCATGGATGGATAGTGTCTGCTTGCAGCTGCAAGATGAACACAAGTCTGAAGCCCAGGTTTCAATGGCCTCGGTTATCACTGTCAGTTAAGGATGGGCTTACAAGAACTACACTACACTGTCAGAGCAGAAGTCAAGTCAAAACAGATTGGAGTGATCACAGCTACATTAAGCTCCATAATGACTGACACCTAAGTGTGTTTTTGCTGATAACTTCCCTGGCACTGGAAGAGGGAGAAAAGGTAATTCTGAAGAACTAGTCTAGAACTAGGATAACCATATAAATCACGGGCACCCTGCAGCAGTCCTGAGAGCACAAGGGAATCTGCTAACAAGACACGGGACAATAGATGTTGGCAGTGACCGTGGGCAACCGTCACCTTAGCTCTGCAGAAATGCAACCCATTGATAAAAATATATAGTGAGGAGTTTCACTTTCCCATGCATGTACCAAAAGCTTTTCCCTGACACTATGGCTTTTTCCTAACTGTGGTTCTCAGTGACCACATTTCCCCCCCAAACAAGGAGGAGCCAAAGCAATTGCCCCCGAGCTGGATTCCAGAAATCCTTAGAGATTCGAGGTGGTGCACATGAAAGAAATCAATCCAGCTGCAATTTTTCAGAAGCTGATTATTCATCTAATGCATTATCTTCTAGACCTTTGTTTGATTTTTTCTAGCAGTTAATTTAGCAATATGTCAGTTCTGATAAGAAGGTTTGATGGAGAAGAAGAGGAGCTATCATATGAAATGAGTTTGGGGAATTACTATTGGGTTTCAATTATCCATGTTACGTTTACTGAAGGCTGATTGACTGTGACAAGTGGTGGGTGACTCAACAGCCTTGCTATCGCGAAGGCAGAGATGTCCTTGTTCCTTCTGCCTCTTCTAACAGAACATACATTCTATGCCCATTTCAGAACGTGTAGATCCTTACTTCCCAACCCCATTAGCCATGATAAATTAAAAAAAAAAAACTTGATCATTGATCATTTGGTGGTAGCTGTCTCTTTGGATGAAAAGAAAACAGGTGGAAGTCACACACTTTGTGATGAATGAAACTATACACCTTAAAAGCAGACATGTGTAAGTTTCAAAGAATAATTGAAATGAAAGGAATGTACTCTGAATGCTACCGGCACTCAAGGCTTGAACTTCTCCTTCTCAAATTTGGTTGTACATTCTCTCCACTCATTTAAATCTTGATCATATGCCAAAGTTCCAATTCATTTCCAATTCTCTATCACCAGGCTGTTGTCAGATTCAAGATCTCCTGGTTTCTAAATATTCATACCCTAGATAAACAATCCCAGATAAACAATCCTAGTTGTTTTTGACTCAACTTACACTTTCTTGAGATATACTCTCTAGAGTATCTTAAGCAACTACTTCACTTGAGAATTATTGTTTGTGTTTTCACCTAAAGAACCAGTATCATCTCCCCAAACTGGAATATAAATTCTTCAAGAGTTGGGGGGCATTTATAAGCTATCTTAAACTGCAAGATCTAATAGAAGTTCTAATAGATTTAGGTTGAAATGGTATTTTTAATTTGTAGGAAAGGCAATTTCATATGGTCCCATATAATAACAGTCATAGGAGAAAGAATTATGTAGTGAGCAGGGTTATATTTAAAACTTTAAGTCATTATCCAAGCATGTATTTGTATCTATAGCATTTACATATGTGTATATAAAATAGATAAGTGGGTTCTGGTTCATTTTTTTTCCATAGACATCCAACTCCAGACAGCTGTATTAGTTCAGTAGCTTGTAGTCAATATTTTTAAAGAACAGGATAGGACCCTCACTTTTCCAAGGAAATAAGTGTAGGTTAGATAATAGACACAAAGTACTAACTCACTGCACATGATGATCCCTAGATTGAATTATTTTCTGCCACTGCATAACATCAATAAAATTATTCTTTGGAAAACATTAGCAATAAGTGACTTTTATCTTGAGGACTTATTACAGGCATGTTTTCAACATTTTGCATCTATAAGTTGAGTCCTTGCCTCAACCCTATGAAGTGGACACTATTATCTGTCTTTCCCAGTGAACACACTGAGGCATGAAACTGGGTGTCAGGTGAGGCAGACTTGCTTCAGGAATTCTAAATACCATGTGGACCCTAATCTACAGGAACAGAGATGAAAATTAGAACAAATGAACAATCATGTCATGATGTAAGTCAGACAGAGAAGGACCAATGCCAGGTGACTTCATTCACAGGGGAGGCACAGAGCAACAGGACAAAGGAACAGACAAAACTTAACCTAAAGGAACCTGAGAAATCTGACTACAGAACTGAGGTGGGGGTAAGGCACAATGGGGGAAGAGGCCCAATGGTCTGTGGTGGAGGGGTGGGGGTTGTGGGGATGTGTGAGGTTTGGTCGCATACATCTGAAGAGCTGTGAACTTAGACCTCTGAATAATGGTGTTATAAACCAATGCTCTAGCCATAAACATAACAATATAATTTAAATTAAAAATAGGTTATTTGGTGTTGGGAAATGTATAGCATCTGGGGAAGACTTTATAATTTGGAGAGACAAAGTGACCTAGCTAGGTCTTGAAGATCCACAGTTTTAGCTCTTTTATAAGTAACTCAAACTTCATTTAGAATTATAGTGTCTCAGTGGCCTGAATTCAAAACTGGAATCCATAGTATTGACTTCTCTGTAAGAATTTTTCAAAAGGAACACAAGAAGGGGGTCATAGAAAATGTGATTAAAGAGCTCTTAATTTATTACAGTTTCTATTTGTACGCATGCATAAAATATACCTCTATGAAATTATATTTAATGTTACTTTCCTGTAGTCAATACTTTTTCTCTCATGCAGATACTTGTCAATTGCTTTACTACTTGAAAGCTACAAAAAAAGCTTTACTGCTTGAAACCCCACACAGGTAGCGACTATAAATGGCTGTTTAACTGGTACAGTAATCAATAAATGGCTGCATTTCTGTATATCTACGGTGCATCATGTACGCATATATTATTCATACACATGCAATCTGTTTAGTAATAGATTTACTCTATATTTCAAATACTTTTTTTGCAATTTAACTTTTTTAAAAAATAAATAAAACGCTCCCATTGATGCTTTTTATACTTCATGACAACAATGACATTCTCCTTTGAAGCAGGGATCATAACGACAAATAACGACAAAAGCATTAGGTGGGGAATTGGGGGTTTGACTTCAAGTTTCTGAGCCTTAAATTCGATCAGGTACAAAAACGACCTCGAGGATGTTCTGTCTGCCAGTGTCTTAGAGCAACATTTTCTTAGCCGGTTTCAAGTCTAGGTTCTTGGGAACTTCGACTGTTTCTCCTCATACAACAAGCCTCGCAGTCCCTTCTCTTTAAGGAAACTTCCAGAGACCAGACCTGGATTTGCTTGGTTTTAGGAGCTCCCTATGCAAGTCAGGTTATTCTGCACCCGCCGAGGTTGTTCCGGCAGGAGCCCAGCGGGGCTGTCACCCTTGCAGGTGCCGGCAGAGGTTCTGGGAAGAACTTGGAGCTCAAGGGGACCAGCGGGGACTGAGGGTCCAGCCATGCTCATCTGAACCCCTGGGGTTTGCGGCCATGTCCCAGGTTTCCTCTTAATGACCACGTGGGGCTATTGGGGCAGCAAACTGTGGCCTCCGGCCGCTTGCTGTGTGTGGCCTCTGCTCTTGCAGAAGTGTGTGCATCGCGGCATGGCCGGCGGGAGTTACCTTCTTCCGGGCGGTGATGGAGCTCCCCAGGCCGCTTCCCGAGCTGCACCCCGCGCCGCCCTGCTGCAGGCCTGGAACCTCGCACATCAGCGGGGCCTCCACGTTGCTGCTTGCACCCCAAAACACAAAAGAGAGCACGTTCCAGTGAGTCACGTCCACGGTCGGAAACGAAGACAAGGCTGAGCAAAGTTCTGCGTGGCAGATGACACTGACCTGCCTCCTCCTGCGGATCCTGCCCTCAGGTTGCCCCCCTACCCCCCTGCTCGCCCCTACCTCCACCCCCTGCTGGCCCTGGGAGAAGCAGGTGGACTTTGGGGACTCTCAAGGGGCCTCCAGTAACCTGGTGCCTTCCTCGGGCTTCCACGGGCCTCTGGCTGGCTTCTGACCCTCTTGCAGTTTGCTTTGCATTTTCATTCTTTTCTTTTCTATTTTTAAATTTTGATTACACATACAGGTGCAGATATGCATACATACATGTATACATGTGTATGTATGCATATACACATGCATATATGTATGTGTATGTGTCTACATATGTATATATGTATACATATATATGGATATATTTACATCATTTTCTACCCTGGTGTTTGCCCACCACCTTAACACCCATGAACCATCTTAATCTCTTGTGCGCATCTCCCCCTAATTTTGCCCCCTCCCACTCTCTTGCTCTGTGCCTGAGTTCTATTGACAGTTTTAATTTTTGGGGTCTGTTTGTCCGCTTGTTTTCCCTCTATCTTTCATATAAGTGAGATCACCCAGCATTTCTCTTTTTCTTTCTGCCTTACTTCTGCTTGCATGATCCTTTCTGGTCCCATCCCAGCTGCTGTGAATGACAGAAGTAGCAGCTTTTCTTAAGCAGGTTTACAAACCCAAAGACCATCTTCTTAGTTGCCACTTTTATTTCACTGACCAACGCATAAAAGAAATATGACATTTTATTGAGTATTTTTTTAAGCTAGGGGAAAATGCTTTTCAGTAAGAGCCAGGTGGTATGGAAAGGACATGGACTTTAAAATGCCCGTGTTATTTTTTTCTAATTCAAATTCACTTGCCATGTAACATCATGCACAATAGATGGCAATGAAATGTACAGTATTCCAACCCTTTAGAAAGCAATGATCAGTATAAAATCGGGTCATCTCTGTATCATTTCTGTGACTGATGGTGGTTGTGCCATCTCTCTCCAGAATTCTGGATTTGTATCCCTTTCCCTTCTACAAATCTAAGGGTGTTGGAGTATATGGGACATACGGCAATTTCGAAAGATCTGAAATTATGTTACATCTTCAAGGCAGGACAAAAATTAAAACTAACAGCAAATCTGCTTTTCATGGTGGGACTAGAGATTTTCAGATTGAGCCTAATTTAAGGACAAAAATTCTTTTGAGTCTTTAGGAAATATGTCTTTTCTGAAAACATGAAATTTGGCATTAAAAAGATAGACTCATGTCTCAATTTCATGTATTTTATGCTTGTTGTTGGCTACATAGAAAGTACAAAATTCATGAAAATTCTTCTGAAATATGATACAATGAATCTTTATGACTGGTTATCAAACCAACATGTAACATTTTTCTCTTGGAAGAAAAAGTAGAGGAGTGGTAAATAAGCAGTGTATTTCAAACTAATAAATAACCCTCTAAGTTCCAAATTAGTCATTTTTTATTGTATTGCAATTAGTCATGAATCAAACAAAGCATGAATGTATCTGTTATCATTTCCATGACTAATCATCACAAAGGAAATTTTTAGGTAGCTCTCCTGCCCACCTGTGATTATGTAGGTGAGTTTCTTTTCCTTTCTTCTTTTCCTACTAACTTCCTTTTTAAAATGGAAAAATAAACAAATAAATAAATGACATGTCTTAAATGACTGCTGATGGAGAAGGAACAAATCTTAGATTTGGGTAAAAGTTGCACCGAATAATTCAAGTAAAATCCATCTTGATTTAAATTTATATGTATGGTTTTCCATGTAATTGCCATATTGAGAACAAAAGTGAGCCAAATTTGAATGAAAGAATAACACCTACTTATTGTTGTTAGTGGCAGTGAATGGAAGGAAGTGATTATGGAAGGAAGGGGGGGAGGGTGGGAAGAAGAGAGGTGAGGGAGGGAAGGAGGAATCAAAATCAGATCCAGACCCTGACTCCAAGTGTCTGCCTGCCCTCTGCCTAATATTTGTAAATAACAATGGAGTGCTTCTACCCCTGAGAGTTTTTTTTTTATGATATATTATGGATGGTCTAAATTTTAAACACTAATTTTACAGGATTCCCCAGTGAAAAAGCTTTTGGCTTTCTAAACTTAAGTGTATGTGACTCAACCTCAGACCCAATTGCAGGTATTCTTCTGGTGCTTTTTGGCTGCAAAAAAAGGGTGCCTTGTACTCAAAACTGAACAGGTCATCATGGTGGGGCTCTGATCCATTTTTACATGGAAAATAAGACCACAGAACATGCTAAAATTCCTCTGTAATTGATGGGCCCAGGAGCAAGGAAATCTTATGTTCCTCTTTCTAATCTTTTGTCAAAACTCTGTGAGCAAGACTTCTTGGAAACCCACAAAACTGCTTGTCCTCTTGCAACTGTGTCCCCAAGGAGCTTGCAGGAGCTGGTGAATCATCTCCATCTAGGCTGGCTTGAACTGAACTGTGGGGTTAGACGTCTTCCATGTCTCTCTGCTGGCTGACAGTCCTGGGAGTGGGGAGAAGCCTGTCTGAGAAGTGAGATCAAGAGAGACCTGATCTAAAACACAGAATCAGAGCTTGTAGCACTAGAGCTTAGTCAACTTCCAATGGCTCCATCTCTAACATGGGTAGAGATGGTTATCCCCCATGTCAGGGACTAATGACAACATAGGGAAAGTAAAAGATCAACCCTGGGAATCCTGTGTTTTCCCATAAAGCTCATTGTTGATGATGGCAGGTCAGCAAGATCCTACGGTAATTCTTATGCACACAAGGTTCAAGAACTATCTAAAACTTCTCGTTGAATGTAATGAAGCCATGACTTCATTAGGAAGGAAGCAATGGTGTTTACCAAGACACCTCTTGTCTTGAGATGATTGGAAGATCCTAAGTAGGAAAGAAAGTGAGGAGGGAAAAGAACGTGTTGCCCCCAGCAGGTCTCACTCCATTTCTTTTAATACTCATTGATAATAGAAAACAATCAAATATATTTGTATTTTGCTGACTATTGTGAGAATCAAAGGAGATAATAGAGTCACATAATAGAGCTGAAATCAATGCACTCCTCCCAAGTGCCAGGCACCAATGTTCAAAGCAAAAATGCATCTCCAGAAACACATCCTAAAGCCATTCACTGATGCTTAAAGCTAGAAGTATGTGCAGACAGGCTTTCATTGTAAACCACATGACAAGGGTGTGTGTTTCTAGTAGGTGATTTACAATTCAGCCCAATCTTTTCCTTTGCCTTTGGATGGGAGATGGAATTTTTGAGTGTTTTCAGACACTTTCCTTACTTGAAGGAAGCAGGCATTTCATTGCAACAGGATGAGGGAGAGATGGCAGCAACACGACGTTCAGACATTTATTTAAATGACTTCAAACTGATATTAAAAGATTGCTGTCTAGATGAACAGTGCCTCATAACTTACTCCTAATGGATGAGGCTGTGGGTGGGTCCTGGGACATTTTCCTTTGATTTTAACAAGTACTGACAGCATTTATAAAATACATCCTTTTAGACTGAGTTCTTGCTGAAGCTGCTAAATGTGTTTCAACAAGGAGGCAGAACAAGGTGGGAAAAGAAATACAGTAGCAGAATTTGAAGCAGTGGCTTCCATGGGAAGAGAAGTGGGTTCTCTGATAGAATAATATCCTTTGTGGATGAGGCACAGTGCTACCACCACCTGCAGCCACGCAGTGTGGATAAGTAGGTCACCAGGTAGTGAAGTGGCTTAGGGAAAAACTCAATTCTTACTCAAAGGGAAAAGAACTTGCCCCAAATGGAAGAAGAAGTCCCCAAACACTGGAAATTGAATGTCTCTCTGTTGCTACTCAAAGTTGGGTCTGAATCATAAGTGTTGCTATCAGCTGAGAGTTTGTTAGAGACCCAGAAATTGGGGTTCATGCCTAGACCTAGTGATTCATAATTTGCATTTGACGTTGAACTCAAATGACTCATATGCTCACTAAAGCTTAAGAAACACTTATATAACATTATGAAGGCAAATACATACTCTTATTTGCCTTTAGGGATTTATGCACTGTTACTTCTTTTAAAAACACTCTTCCTGGTCTTCCTTCCTCCTGGGTAATTTTTCATTTATTCTTTGGGTTTCTCCTTATAAATCACCCTTGCATCTCCCTCCTTCTATGCTAGAGAGGCCACTACTTTCCATCTTTCCATTATACTTCCAACAGCCTATATACACACAGGCACACTTATATTCTGACTCCCTTCTCTCCCCAAGAAGAGATAGAAACTCTTCCACTATACTACAGCATCCAGAATCAAGCCTTATTATGGCACTTGCCAAGAATTCATGTAATTTTTGTAACATTTGTCTCCTCCCCTCCACCTTAACCTGTAAATAATGGCACTTAAGAGAGTGGTAGGCAGCAGTGGCTACTCAATTGGGATTTATTTGTGTTCTTTTATCTTTTCTTTCTAAACATCCTGGTTGACCTCCAAAGATTACACACAATAGAGTGAATTCCATGCTACATTTTCTGCAGTGGTGACAGATGGTGGCCTAAGCCACATCTGAGAAGATAATTTAAAGAATTTCCCAGGATAGTTCTAATGAATAAAGATCCTACTGCTGTTGTTGTTGCTAAAATGTCAAGTAAACACAGTATAAAATGAAAAAAAAAATTCAGATTTTAAAAGGTGAATTTGTTCCTATCTTCTTCCTACTTAAAGGATGTTTTCAGTCAAGTGTATTAAATACTATTCCTTGGATTGTCTCATTCCTATTAAGGAGATTTACTCGAGCTTTATCTTAAGATCTTTAATCTCAATACTGGGAGGGAAAAAACATGACTTCCACTAGAAGAGATTTTGGGCAAGGAATTGAGATAAATTCTATAAAATCAATTTAATGGCATGTGATAAACACGAATCTAGAGGATCTCATGGTTTAAAACAGAAGTTTGTGAATATATTTATATTTTCAGCTAAAGGGATGAGGCTGTTACATGAAGGAACTAAACAGTCTTTCAAAAGATGCATGGTTTTAAAGATAACTTCATGTGTTCGTTTCTCACACCATTATTTTCTGCCCAGTCTTTTGACAGAGATGCCCCCCTTCCATAGACATTAGTAAGGCTCCTCCCAGCATCTTGTCAACCAGACCTCCACTGCAGCCAGCCACCCTGCCCTGGCCTGCTCAGTCCAGTGTTAGCAAAGACTCCAGCTAAGTCAGTACAGTGAGAACCTCTCCACACATGATATCTAATCAGTGTCCTCATCCCTCACCCATCATCTTAAGTCCTTGATCTCTTGGTCAACTTCCAGTGAGAATCCATGGGGACATTGGGGCAAGGAGTCCCTCCCCTACATATCTCTATTCAGTAACTCCACCCATGAACCCTCTTATTCTAACAGTCCCCCATCACATGTTTCATACTTGGCATTGAGTTCACTTACATAGTGAGGTCTCCCTCCCCTTTTGTAGTAGGTCAAATAAAATGTGTCTTGCCTTTTTAACAAGGTGTATTTTCTTTAAAACTGTACTTTTCTGCTTCTTCTCAGGCTTGATTATGTAGAAGTTGACATGGATTTTGTTTGGGTCTCTTTGTTTTGGTCCTATATTCACATTTTTCTTTTCTAGGTTAAAGACACAAGAGCTTGATTTTCTTGTTATGTCATTTGTATACTTCAATGTAAGTGACTGAAAGACCCACAGAGTTCTAACTATACTGCAGAATTTTTGTGAAAGTATCGGAAGACACAATTAAGTCTTGAAGATACTTAGAAACTATTTTTATATGTCCTCTTCAGTATTTTAAAGTGGCCAAGTAACTGTAGAATGGGAAGTTTCAGATTCTTCTCTTTGGGAAGTAAAATTATAATAAGATAAAATTTTATAAAGTGGTCAAAAGTTTATAATTCCAATTAAGGGTGTTAAAATGTATTCCTTACTATCTGTGCTCCGATCATGTTTTTCAAAGAAAAGACATTGTGATGATACAACAAAACTATGATGTGTTATCTAAGAATGAAAGTTATTTGTATTTTAAAAAAAGAGTTGAGAAGCTTTCACTATAATTTTTGTCTTCAGCTCACTGAAAATGTTGCAGACATAAGTTTGGGAGTAGCTTTAAGAAAATAATTTATGTGTGTGTGTGTGTGTGTGTGTGTGTATGTTTCACATCTTTGTATTCCCCAGAGATTTTAAGTAATAATAATTACAGTAAAAGCAGGTTAAACATAATTAATCTTAAAACAAATGGTTCATTCTTTGCAGAAAGAATAGCCTCAAATTAGCTATACTTTAATTCACCCCACTGAATGGGAGAAAATATTTGCACACTATACAGCTGACACAGGACTTGTATACAAGATTTTCAAAATGTCCATTCAATTCAATAAAAGAAAACAAATAACGCAATCAAAAAATGGGCAGAAGAACTAAATAGGCACTTTTTTCCAGAGAAAATATACAAATGGTCAACAGACACATGAGAAAATATTATCTCTTATTATAAGGGAAATGCAAATCACAGCCAAAATGAGATACTCCCTTCTATCTGTGAGAATGGACCATGTGCAGAAGATGAGAGACAAGTGTTGATGAGGATGTGCACGAAAAGGAACACTTGAGTACTGTTGGTCCACCCCGCTGTGGAAAACACTATAAATGTTTCTCAAATTATTTAAAATGGATGCACCTTATGATCCAGAAATTCTACTTCTACATTCTATTGGGGGGAGGAGGAGCCCACAAGAAAAAATTTCACTTCTGTGTTCATTGCTGTTTAATGACTTATTCACAAAAGTCAAGTTATTTAAACAAACTAAGTGCCTAACACAGATGACTGAATCAGGCAAATGTGGCCTATGTGCAGTGTGGAATATTACTCAGCTTGTGCAAAGGATAAACTCTTGTCATTCATAATAACATGGAAATAAGTCAGAAGGAGAAAGACATCACTGGGTAATGTCACCTATATGTGGAATATGGAGATACCAAACAGAGCATCAGATAAAGCTACACTAATAACAAATTTTAGAAATCTGACTGCAGAACTGAGATTACCAAAGGGGGAGGGAAACAGCTAACAACAAAGCTGGGAGAGCACATAATTAACTGCATGCATTTTAGTGGTAGTTGTGGTCCCCTGATGGGGAGATCCTATCCCTCTGAAATGCAAGCAATTATAAGCCAATACTGCTTTAATGCTAACAAAAAATTCAGAAAGCAGGAATGGTTATAGCATTGTTATTTTATTTAGAATACAATTTGTAAACGTCTCTGGTTGATAAATACCTTTCCTTATTTTCTGTACTAGTTGTGCTGAAAAGCCTTATCCTGGAAAATGATATTGAATATTGTTCAATTGAAACTTTTCATGCAAGCATCTCTCAGATCTCTCAGAGACATCCAGTGAAATATAAACCATATCATAAGTAGACACTATGCAAAATAGCTATATTACAATATAAGAGGTAATCAATTAATAAACTTCTTAACAATAAAACACATTCTAGATCCAATTTTCCACATTACCTGTGTGAAACTGAACATATAGCACAAAACACCTTCATTTCCTCATTGATACAATGCACAAAGCAATAGAAGCTTTGTCAGGCAGGAGCACAAGGCTGGTCTGGGGGAAATTGCCAAGATGAAAGTGAGAAATGATGCCATGTTGAATTCTGTAAATTTATTTACTTTAAAGAATGTCTTATTAGGGTTTCAGCACATTGATGTTAAATCAAACACACTATATGCAGCCTTTTTGAATAATGCATAATGCTTGCTATGGTAACCATTCCCTTCTCTGTTCTGGGATTTGGGTTCCTAAACATGCTCAGGAAAGATTTCCATCCTTATGCCGACTCTTGACTATTATCATGAAATCATAAAATGAAGAATAAAGAAGACATTTTTTAAATGCAAGAAAACATAGATTTATCTCAAATAGGCAAAGTGGTAGCCTGTTCAGGCAAACGGTTTTATAACTTTCAACCTGGGAAATACAATATAATCGAAGCAAAACTCTGATATTGGTGGGAATATGAATTGTGTGATGCAATAATCCCATTCCTGGGTAACTCCCTAAAGAAAATAAAAACACTAACTGAAAGACCTAGCTACATGCCTGTGTTCACTGGAGACCTTTTTGTGATAGTCAAATGATGGAAACAACCCAAGTATCCAAGGACAGATGAGTGGATTAAAAAGATGTAGTATGGGAACACAATGGAGTACTACACAGCAACGAAAAAGATATAATCTTGTCATCTGTGGTAATGTTGCAGTCACCGCTGTTTGTGCTGTACCAACAAAACTGACGACACAGATCATGAGGAGTGAGTTTTGGAAAGTATTTAGCAAAAAGAAAGCAGGAAGCTCCCTGCAGTGACAGGGAGGCTGTCTCTGGGCAAGTATCCCCAAAGTGCTCATGTCTAGGGTTTCTTATGCCAAATACAGCTCACTGAGTGGCCTTTATCCATTGCATATTCCCACAGGGAGGTACTTGCTAGCGATGAACACACAGGCAGCTAAAAACACAGGAAGCTTGCTAGAGATGAACACCCACGGCCCAAAACACCCTTTCCCTCCTGCTCTTCTTGTTGAACAAATGCTTCTCTAGCTGTCTCTGGCTCACAAGCACAGGGTCAAGACTTTCAGACATTTCCATTCTTCTATAATTTTCTTCTGCCACTTTCATTCTCTGTAAGGAAGCTACTCTCTCTATCTAGTCAGAACCTGTCTCAATAATGTTGATGGAACTAGAGAAGATAATAAACAAAATAAGGCTGAAGGAGAATGACAAACATGTCCCCACTGACTATGCATATGACTACTATGTGTGCCTCCTCCTTATCACTCCTATTTGCAGGTTAAACATGCCATTGATTTAAGAAAGTTTGTTGGCTTTTCAAGATGCATGACCGGTCCAAGATAATGTCTAGCATAGAGAAGGAGCTTAGAAACTACTTGTTGATTCAGTGAGCTAATTAAACATAGCAATGTACTTTCATAGGCATAGGCAAATAGTGGTTAATGGTTAATGGCATTTAAAGTGACATTTTCATTCCTGTCCCTTTCTATATTTTGTCAATATTCTAAATTGAACTTTTTTTTTTTTTTTTTTGGTAATAGGAGATCTTTATCTTAAGATGTGTCCATGTATGAATCCTAGTGCTTAGGAAAAAATAAAACAAACCTGGAAACGAAGAGTTCTCTTAAAACTGCAATTATAAGGGCTTTGTCTGATTCCTAAATAACCTTTCCTTCAAAATCAAACTCAATTTGGAATCTTGACGTACAACTTTGAACGTCAGTGATGGGTTCTTTTGACTCCTGCTGACACACTTCACCTGCTGAGGGTGGACATATGAGACTGGAAGAAGGAATAAAATGAGCACAGTCAGTAAATGCTGTCTCAACCCAAAAATTCACACCGTGAGACAAAGCTTTCCAGAGGCCTAGGAAGAACCTTTATCACAGATCATTGGCTCTGAGTCAACCTCTTGCTTCCCTTTATCTCCAGGGGACACACTCTCAAGTGATTTCATGGCTGTCTGTGTAGATGGATGGCAAACTGAAATTTAACTCGGACAGCCGAGAACCCCTCACTGCTTCTGGACAATGCCACTCAGATCATAAGTAGACGTAGGTGAACTACGTTAGAAGGAGAAAGACATACGCAGTGTGGCCTCAGCGATCTGTGCAATACATAAAGCAGCGAAACCGCCACACACACAACTACACAAACCCTTGGAGTCTGGTCCCCCTCTCCCCGAAGGTGGTCGCTGATAGGGGGAGGACAGCGGGGCAGGGGTGGGGCTGCTGGGTCCGCAGCTGATGGTGCTGGGTGCTTGGTGGTGGTGGGGTGGGATGCATGCAGTCAGTCCCTAAGGGGAGAAACGGCCCCTGAAAGGCAAACTGTGCTGTGAATCCTAGTTGCAGGTTAAGTGAGGGGCTCAGGCTTTCCCCAATTAGCCTCCATTGCAAGCACCCGCGGAGTTGCATCCTCCCCGCGAGCATACACCTGGTCCGGCGTGTGTGCGCATGCGTGAGTGGGCTCACTGGGCCTGGGAGAAGGCGATAAAGGGGAGCACAGCCAGCGTGTGGAAAGAGATCAGGAGGGGGACAGAACGTGAAGGGGGTAGGAGAAGGCCAGAGAGCCCCGAGAAAGAGTGTGCAGATTCCTGGGTGCTGGGGGCTCACCAGGCTCCTACCCGCCCCTTGCCTGGCGAGTCTGTGCACCTGGTTCTCTGAGAGACTGTGAAAGCCTGTTAACCCATCCAGGGCGCCAGCATTCTTCTGTCACTGCTAGAACAGATCAAGAACCTCCCGGGCCCGGAGAGCTGGCGGAGCACGGATGTGTGAAGCAAACAGATGCAAGAGCAAGGCCTCTCTTGGCAGCTGCTGGGTGGAGCCACTGACACAGTTCACAGCAGCAGCATCACAGCGCCGTGCCTCCGATGCCCTGGGTGGAGCTCCTTCTACTCTCCCGAAGGGCTTCGTTGTTTTTTTTTTTTTTTAATAATTTATTTATATATAAATTTCACATCATTGCAACCCCAGGGATTTACCCCCCTCCCACCCCTCTCCCCCTTATTTGTGTGCTTCAGTTTGGTGCTTAGCTTGTTTTGTCTTTTCCTCATGACTTTTGTTTATTTTTTTCATTATATCCCATATATTAGTGAAACCATTTGGTTTCTGTCTTTCTCTTTTTGACTTGCTTCTGCTAGTATGATTCCTTCTAAGCACATCCATGTTGTCATAAAGTCGTGCTTCCTTCTAAGTACATCCATGTTGTCATAAAGTCGTGTCATAAAGTACATCCTTGTTGTCATATAGTTCTTCTAAGTACATCCATAATGACAAAGTTGTCATTCTTAATTGATGAGTAATATTCTATCGTGTATATATACCACATTTTTTTTCATCCAGTCCTCTGTTTTGGGGCACTTAGGTTGCTTCCATGACCTTGCAATTATAAATACTGCTGCGGTAAACATCCGAGCACAGGTGTCCCTTTGTACCCACATTGAGTCTCTTTTGGGTAGATTCCCAAGAGAGCAATTGCTGGTTTAAATGGTAGCTCCATTTTCATTAATTTGAGGGTCCTCCACACAGTTTTCCATAGAGGTTGGACCAGTTTACATTCCCACCAGCAGTGTAATTTCCTTTTTCTCCACATCCTCGCCAGCACTTGTTGTTGCTTGTTCTTTGGATGTGGGCCATTCTTACTGGTACAAGGTGGTATCTCATTGTGGTTTTGATTTGCATTTCCCTTATTACTAGCGACATTGAGCACATTTTCATGTGCCTGTTGGCCATTTGTATTTCCTCTTTGGCGAAGTGTCTTTTTAGTTCTCCCCATTTTTTGATTGGGCTTTTTATTTTTGCTTTTGTTTAGTTGTGTGAGTTCCTTGTGGATCTTCATTATTAAATCCTTATCACTATTGTGGAGGGCAAAATTTTTTCCCATTCAGTTGGGTTTCTTTTAGTTTTTTCTGTTGTTTCTTTTGCTGTACAGAAGCTTTTTGGTTCGATGTAGTCCCATCTGTTTATGTTTTTCTTCATTTTTTTGCCATCTGTATATGCTTCCAGAAAGGGATTCCTGAATTGTAATTCCTGGAGGGTTTTACCCAAGTTTTCCCCTCTATATATTATGGTTTCAGGTCTGACCTCTAAGTCTTTTATCCACTTTGAGTTGATTTTTGTACATGGTGTGAGGGAGTTGTCTTGGTCCATGTTTTTGCATGTCTTAGTCCAATTTTCCCAGCACCATTTATTGAAGAGGCTATCTTTGTTCCAATGTAAGTTTTTCACTCCTTTGTCAAAGACTAGTTGACTATATATGTGTGGTTTTATTTCAGGGCCCTCAAGGCTTCGATGTTTTTAAACTGCACTAACTCAGGAAAGTTTTGAACTCTGTATCGGTTAAGTGTAGGGTAAGGGAGTCAGGCTTTTCCCCCATTGGCCTGTAGAACCAGCATCTGGGGTGTGGCTTCTTCCCTCTGATTGTGTAGCTCAGTGGGTGAGCACACGTGTAAGGGTGCACACTGGGCCTAGGAGAGTGGGGGTAAAGGGGCACAAAGAGCACGAAAGGGGGGAGGGGAGGAGAGTCAAGGGAAAAGGTGAAGATTTCTGGGGGGGTGGAGGGTTCACATGTCCCCCAGTCCTGCTCTGCCCTGCCTGCGGCATCTGTAACTACTAGAACCAATAAAGAACCTTCCCAGATTGGAGAGCCTGATGTCGCCCCTACAACTGGCTTCAAGGATTGGTTACAGTCCAGCATATCAACACATTTTTAAAAAGTTCTTAAAGTCCATAGGAAGATTTTGAGAAGAGCTAAAATAACACCCAGTTAACTGGAATGGGGTTGAATATGCCCTGAAAAGAATACACCCTGCTCTTTGCTCAGGTGAGTCTGCAACAGGGACATCCCCAGGGAATGGGGAGGTTCCAGGTTCTTCCCTCACCCAAGGAAGGGAGACGCTGAGCAGTAGGAAGGACCCAGAAGATGTGAAGAGGCAAGAGAATGACCAAGGAGACCAGAGGAGACGTGAAGAAACTGGGTTTGCTTCTTGACCTTGGACTTGCACCAGGACTTGGGGGACATGGAAGGAGGCACGTGAAAGAGACAGAGACATGCATATGAGACCCTTGAGGAGGCTGACAACCGCAGCTGTCTTCTTGATCTTGCTCTTTTCCTTCCTTGCTTGCCTCACCCCTTCTGCCCCTTTCCTGCAGGGGACACCTATTTGTGCCTTAGACCTGTGGCTAGTGTCCAGGACTCAGTGACCCTGCTTGGGGCAGCTCTCTTTATGGGCAACTTAGGGGGCTGATTCAGACACTATTTTTTATTTTTCTCTTCTTGCTGTTACACATAATTATATTCAAGTTCTTGTCCATGGATAAGGCACTGGCTTCCAAGGCAGGGATTGTGGGTTCATGTCCCACCTGGGGTACCATGCGTTCCAGGGCATCCCCTTTGGATATCTTCATTAGCATTAGCATTGCTGATACATAGATTGATACGCTTGAAAATGAAGATACCTTCCTTCCTTCTGGCTTTAGATTTGCTAAATTTCAAAGAGGACATGCTAAAATGTGAGGCTGACCTTCATTAGAATTTTCCTTTCAAGCAGGGCATGGTGGTGCATGCCTGTAAGCGGCAGCCTAGGAAGCCGCGGCAGGGACCAGGGATCGCGGTTTGAGTCCAGCTCAGGGCAACGTAGTGAGCCCTAGTTCCAAAAAATTAGTTGGGCGTGGTGGCGTACGCCTGTCATCCCAGCTACCGGGGAAGCTGAGGCTGGGGATTGCTTTGTTCTGTGGTACCCTGGGCAACATGAGTCTGGTTCCACAGGCAAAACTAGCAAGACCTAGTCTCAAAAACAAAAAAAATAAATTAAAAAAAAAAAAAAAACCCAGGCAATTTTCCTTTCAGAAAGATAGAAAGGGGGAGGAAGAAGGGGAAACAGGGTTGTTTTTATATGTTTATTTACATTTTATTTTTCAATTAATTAGTTTTACATTCTTGGAATCCACATATTTCTCCCATCATCATATCACCTGTGACCCATCACCATTTTCTTTCATGTTCTTCCCTCCTCTCTTCATATTTTTCACTTTTTTGAAATATGCTATGACTCACAAGACTGTTCTCAGAGACACAGGAAACAAAACAAACAAAATGGCTGATTTCCCTTCAGGGAAAGTGGTAAGAAAATTTTAGTTAAAAAGTTACAGAGCCTCTCTCTCTCTCTCTCTCTCTCTCACAGTAACAGTCTTACACACAAAAGTATGTTTTGTCTTGATGTAGTGAATGGCAGAACCTTTTAGAATTGGGCAGGTAAGGGATTTGGGGAAACCCCTTATCCTACTTGTTTACAAGTCCTATTCCTAGACATGTTGGCAATTGAGTCGAGTCTAATGTGTATCTGTTCTCCATGTACTTGGATTCTGTACTATTAAGCTATAGGATATTTCCATATAGTTCGATTAACTTAATTTCCTAGTTCTGAATGCTTTTTCATTTCATCGCAATAAAAAGAGCAGCTTATTAAAAGTCAAAAATTAGAAATAGGATCCATTTAAAATATATAGGTACATCCAAGACATTTAGCAACGGAGAACATAAAAATATAATTTAACTAATTGCTAACAATAACTAATTAAGGAAGGAATGCACCCAAAAAGCCTTAGTTCTCTTCTCTTGGAGCATTTGTCAATCAGCCTGCGTTGGCTGTCATTGGTGAACATGGGTCCTTCCTACTCAAAATGCCTCATGAGTCTTTCACAGAAATTTCTCTTGGCCTGGGAAATATTTGATGATGTGGCCTCTGAATAACAAATGTCCTTGAAAGATTAACTCAGATCTCCCTCCCCCCAGAATTTTAGGATTGATTGATTATGCCATGAGTTACTTTTGTTCTTAGGTTTATTTACTTTTTCATTTGTTTCCATCTTGAAATCAAGTCCTTTTCTACATGATTTTCCACGGGTTTGCTGAGATGTCTGTTCTGCTGAGCTTTCGAAAGGTTCCTAAACTACCAGTAGCTGCATGTACAATGGATAAAGAATTGCATTTATTTCCCTAGGGGGCAAGAACTGTGGAAATGACAAGAATGACTGGATCTTCTCTCATCACTGTGGAAGCTCACACTCTCCACGGGCAGGCACAGTCCTATGTCATGAGCAGAAGAGGGGTTTGCAGCCTACCTGGAATCGAAGTAAAGTTGCCTAATTTTATTTCCCACTGTCCTTGAGGTGAGAATAGCTGTATGATTCACTACTGAAGTCCACTCAATGCCCAGTTCAGTGTTTGCAATTAGTCTCAGGAAGTAGGAGAGGGCGAGAGGTGGCATCTGGAGGGTGAATGAGCTTTCAGGGTTTTCATGCCCTTCTGACATTGGTCTCTCTGACCAGCACCTGTGGCATCGCACCCACCCATGACTACATACCCAGCTCAATGAGTGTGCACATGTGTGAGTGGGCTCACCTGAGCTCACCTGGGCTCATCTCACCTGGGAGGGAGGGGCTAAAAGGGAAGCAAACTTGGGGGAAATCAAGCACTTGTTCCCCTGCTGGCTGTTTTCCTTGTTCACTACTACAAATCCTGTGACGATAATGCCAAAGCATCCAACGTTCTTCACTACCAGCACCAATGATGAATGGCCCCCAACTGGGACGGTTGCAAAACAGTCATCTAAGCCTTCTAGTGCTTTCTCTTAAATTGTCAGATCATGGCAAAGACAATCTTTCCAGACTAACTCTAGTCTTTTCCCTGAGAGGCCAGTGTGAGTGAAACTATCAGAGAGCTACAACTAACACACAGAAACCATATAAGGGCATTTCCATG
Organism: Uropsilus gracilis; assembly: GCA_004024945.1. Taxonomy (NCBI): domain Eukaryota; kingdom Metazoa; phylum Chordata; class Mammalia; order Eulipotyphla; family Talpidae; genus Uropsilus; species Uropsilus gracilis. The sequence continues at coordinate 20,083 of PVHY01008869.1, read as the reverse complement.
ACTTTTCACCCAGGTAAAGTTTACTTAATTTATTGTTATATTCTTGAAAACTACTAGAAAATTGGAAACAAGACACCCCCACACTAAACAAACATGTCCCATGAGGTCGGCAACTAATAACAATCTGTTAGAGTCCAGAAATGTTTTCTTCCCTTGGGATGGGCTGGGAGTCCCGGTATCTTCTAGAATGGAGAGGACCCAAGCTTAGGCCAAGATGACATTTCCTGCCCCTTAATCTTGGACCCCTTCATTTTGCTGATCCTCAGTGTTTTCATCTGTTCAGTGGGACCAGTTCTATTGATTTGCAGCATTTGTGGTGGCGGAAAGGCAAGAAGGGCCTCTCTGTCAAGGACTGGATGTGCTGGTAGGTGAGACCCCCCCACCCCAGATGCTGTGGCAGGTCCTTTCCTTCTGTCACTTTAAGTCTCATTTGCAGCAGGGGAGGTGGCCATGCCTGTTGGGTTCATATGCAACTGAGCTGCAGAGGTTTGGAATCTGCTGGCTGTTACAGCTGGTCAGTGCTGTCAGCTGGACTCCTGCCTGACTTCCCCTGGCCAGTCTGTGCTCTTTCCCGGTACCCGCTATCTTCCTGAGAACTTGCTTTGGTCACATGCTGAATGTCCTAAACATTGCCCCCGCTTTGCAGGGCTGCTGGGGGCAGAAAAGAACAGTGCAGGCAGGCTTAACATGAGGTTCTGGCTGCCCCCATGCAGTGCGGTTGTTCTGCTTTGAAAGAAGAGGCAGATGTGGGATGCTGAGGCCTTGGTCTCCCAGAAGTGGGACCGAGTCACTTCGTCTTGTGGTTTCAGGAGTAAGGGAAGTTGTGCTCTGTCTACCCTTGAATCCCTGCTAATGCCCCAGAGTCATTGAAGGGAGAGAAAGCTGCAGAAATCAATGAATTGGGCACAGAGAGGCTAACATTTGACCATAAAGAGATAAAAAAGCCCAGCACAAATTGGCAGATGCGATACTCTTGGGCAGGAAGCCCACAAAGTCAAGGCCAGAAGCTGAGGTTGGGGGCCCAGAAGGCTTTTGGGGTGCTGGGATGGGAGAGGAGATCCCTGGGGTCACGATGGGGTCATGTAAACCTGATGTACCAGCAGCCTGTTCATGATGCCAATTGTAGTACAAGTTCTCATACTGATTCTAGAAGCCACACAGACACATGGGGGAGGGCAGTGCTGGGGGGTGGGCACCCCTAGCCCCCAGGATTCTTTATGCTCTTTTCCTGGACACTCTCATTCCCTTTCCCCCAATTTCCTCACAAGGGGTGACCGCCATTTTCTCATCTCCTCCCAGGCCCAGGTGAACCCACTCACACATGTGCACCCAGGGAAGGCGCATCTCCACGGGTGCTGGTCGTGGAGACCAATGGTGAGAAAAATCCGACCAACTCATTCACCCTACAAACACCCTGAGCCTCCACCTGCCTCTCTGGAGGAGTCTCTGGCTAGGAAACGCAGCCGAGAGGCAGGTAGGTGAGCTTCGTTCAACTCCCTACATGGCTGATTGTTAGGAGTCATGTGTGGAATGAAGAGGAAAATGAGACAGAAGAGACTAATAGCGATCTGTGAGGCCAGCCCACAGAACGGGGATCCTGGGAAGCATGTTCAGGTCCAACTTTAATAAAGTTGTGAAGCCCCTTATAGACCCCAGCAAGGAAATGTCACAGTGATGTCATGAGGAAGGAGCAAAGCACACGTGACATACAGCAGAGGGGATGCGGGGATGTGTGGTAACAGGAGAATTTACCTGTGGGGTAACAGTCATCGCTAATAGATCATATGTCTCTTGGGTCATCTAAAGAGGTTAGGAAGCTGGGTGACAGGGGAGAGATGTGCTATCGCCCATCCGCTAGTGTGCCAGAGTGGGCTGGAGAGATAGGAGGTGTTTCTGTCTGAAGCTCCATCTCTTTACCTGCTTCCATATTCCACAACTGATGGAAAGGATCACACAGTGAAGGGGTTACAAACACTAGCAGATTTGGAGAGGAAGCAGGAGAGAGGGGGGTGATGGGGAATAGAAAATTTATTGCCTACTACAGAGAAAGATGGACAGTAAATTGTCTTAAAATGGACAAAACAGCGAGATGATGTGGCTGGAGCTATCCGGGAGCTCAGAGAGCTCAGAGGTAGAGTGTGTGCATGAGTCTTCAGACAACCTGTCCTGTGGTACCTGTCTGGTCCCTGCCTGTGTTCGAGCTTCCTGCCTCGGATGCATCAAAAGGTTATTGACATCTGGCTCACTGCATTTCCCCTTCTTTCAGTTTGGGCTGTAGGGATCTGTAGGTGAAAACACATTGTGCTCCTCAAGCTTTAATATATATATTTATATATATATTTCATATCTTTATATATATATATTTATTTCATATCTTTGTATTCCCCAGGGATCACCCACCACCTTCCCTCCCTGACCACTCCCTCCCATCTCTCCTCCCACCCCCCTCCAGTTGTGTACTTTAGTTTGGTTGTTGGTTTGTTTTGACTTTTCCTCCTGGCCTTGAGCTTGCTTTTCCTATATCCCATCTATTAGTGAAACCATTTGTTTTCTGTCATCTTCTTTTTGACTTGTTTCTGCTAATATGATTTCTTTTAGGTCTGTCCATGTAATCATAAATTCATCAAATTTGTCATTTATAATTGATGAGTAATATTCCATTGTGTATATACACCACATTTTTTCATCCATTCATCTGTTTTGGTAAGCTTTACTTTAATATGAAGGCTAATATTAAGAGAACAACCACATAGTGGACTTTTATAGATCTTTGTTCTAGCTATTTTTAATGCAGAAGAATTAAAATTTCTAGACATTGCTTACCTGTATGAGAGGCTCTAGTTCTATTTTCAGTGCACATCAATAGTATATTAGCTTAAATGCAGAGCTTATAAAATTATATTGTTTAAAATACATTATATGTAAGCACAATGTCTGTGCTGAACCATCCTGCTGTCTAAGCCACTTGGTGTGTCTTCGGTCTGCATGGGACCATCCTGTTGGTGACACCAACTGTATACAAGTATCAGCCGGGCAAGCAGAGTCAGAGGGATGCTGGGAGGCAGGTGAATCCTCCAGCCCCTGTAGGAAACTTCATGCTCTCGATGGCATTCACTCTTTACCTTCCATGTTCTCTGCTCATCTCCTCCCTCAGGGTGCTGACACCCTTTACCACCCCCTCCTATGTCCAGATGAGCTGACTCATGCATGCACACACTCACTGGGCCGGGTACGCAAAATCATGGGGAGAGCGCACCACCACAGGTGCTGGTCATGGAAGCTAATGGTGGAAAAGAACCTCACCAACTCATTTACCCTCCAAGCGAAAAGTAAGCAAGAAGCATTCAGTGAAATTATCTTTGCATCCCCATTGTGATAGACAGTGATACATCTTTAGATGTCAAAAAAGTTGTATTGGGTAGATGAAGGTGTCAGAGAATGAAGGCATAAAGTACCAGCTGGACCAATGCAGAATATACGTGGGGTGAAGAAGCCACACCTGAGGTGAATACTTTGAATGCCAGGTGCCAGGCACTAAAACGCTGCAGTCTGTGCCATTCTCTGTGGGGTATAATTTTTTCTGGAAAGGTTTTGCATGTCACGTTTTCTTTAGATTTAGTTGTAGAAATTCATATGTTTATAGCAAAGACATGGTTTTCTTTCTTAATTTCACTTTTTGTATCTCTTAATAAGCTGTCAATGTTGAGAGCTTTGGTTTTTTTCCTTTCCATACGTTTTGTTTTTATCTTTTTTTCTCTCTACTATTTCCAATATTGGCAAAGAGTCTCTAGGGAATATTTAATACAAACATGTAAATAGCCTTAACTTTATACCACCATGTGTTATGTTTGTTTATTTTTTTTTTTTTTTGGTTAAGGAAATTATCATTTATTGCTATTTTTCTAGCGTTTTTATTCCATTAATTATAACACAGTTTGCATTTTATTAAAAGCCTCTTTACATTTATTGATTTAACTATATTGTTATTATCCTGAATTGCTCATTTGTTGGGTTATAATAATTGGTGTCTAATGTTAAACCAATCTTAAATTCCTGAAATCAGTTCAAAATCAATTCACTTTCAAAACATATTTTTTTATATGTTGTGAGACTTACCTTGGTAATATTTTGTTGTTTCTTTTTTTCCCTCTAAGATCATGAATGAAATTGATTGTATTTCCCTTCCTGTTAGGCTGTAGCAAGGCTATAATGTCCTCGTAAAATAAAATGAGAGTGGTGTTCCTTCTCTATTTGTTGGAAGAGTCTATGCTCTTGGATTTATATAACATCAAAGGTTTGCAGAGCTTTCTAATGAGGCTTTCTGGAAGTGAAACTTTTGTGTTAGAAGAATTTTGACTAAAGATTCAACTTCTTTAAAGATTACCTTGGCTTCTCTTTCTTCTCAAGTTATTTTTATAAGTTATATTTTTAATCTAAGATTATTCATATACATATTGATACATTTTATATTACATTTCTTTAGTTTCTGCAGTGATATTCATTTTTTAAATTACTAAAACCTTATTGTAAAAACTCAAGTTCTTCAGTTTCGTTTTTTGTGCTCCTACCCTCTTTGAAAGTTAAGTATACTAGTGACCTGTCAATTTGATTCATCTTTTAAAAGACCCATGATTTGTCTAGTCTGTGCAGTCTATGTTTGCTTTCTGTTGGTTTCATTTCTACTTACTTTGGAGTTATTTGTTATTTTTAAAATATCAGGAGGTAGATGATTACTATCATTACTAGTTCTGCATGACTATAATCTTTTTTATTTGTTAAGAATTGCTTTATGTGGCTAGTGTATGGCTAAATTTTATAAATGTCATTTGTATTCTTTAGGTATGGGTTGCAATATTCTCTATGGTACATTACATTCATATTGGTTATTTTTTATTTCTTTTATATTTCTGCCCATTTTTATTTACTAGTTTTGAGCTTATTTTGTGCATATAAATATCATTGTATTGGTTATTCAAATGTTCTCAAGTCAAATGTCTTAGTATCCTTGACTTTTAAAAAATATAGTTGAAAATCTTTGTATTTTCTTTAGACTATATGGTCCACTTATGTTTAATGTAATTGCTGGAACTCTAACTACCATTTAGTTTTTACGTTGATTTTTTTCACCAGGGCTTCTTTAATTTCTTTTCCTTTCCTAATAAGTTATATTTTGTCATTTTTTTTTCTTGTTGGGAGGTTAACTTGCTTTTTCAATGTCTTTAGTAGTTGTCACTGAGAATATGTTTACTTGTTTTAATACCTTCTAAAATTATTCAACATCTTCATTGACCTCCTGGCAAATACAAGGATCTCAAAACACTTTAGCTTCAACTAACACCTCCTAACTTACGATATTGCCTCATATTCTAATTATCCTAACCTCCACAGAACATTTTTAATATTATTTTACATAGTTTTAATAAACATAAAACTTCCCTTATTCCTTATTTCTTTTTGTATATCACACCTTACATTTGAAATTACCTGAAGTAAATCCTCTATAATTTTCTCTAGTGAAGAATAATGCTCCCAGTTTTATCATAGGGAAATAACTGTCTTCTTTCTAAAGAGTTTTGACTGAGCATAGAGATGTTAAACTCTCAATCATTTTCCTTCATTGTATTGAAGATATTCTATCATTATTTTTAGAATCTCATTTTTTATTTTTTGAAGTCAGCTGTGTATAATTTTTTTGGACTGCTTTTAAGATTGCCTTTGTTTTTGATAACCTGTTGATATTTAACTAATAATTCTTTATTCTCTTACCAATTCTTAAATTCTTTTAGAGATTACAAAATATTTTGTTGAAATTTTAGTCATTAGCTGCAAGAAGATTGAGACAGTGTTGCTATATTAACGAAACTCAAATTCTTAGCCTTCTAAACTTCTTTAAAGTTGTTGGAAAAAGAAACCCAGCGAGGAAAATAGCACCAGCGGATTTCAAGGTTGAGAGAATGTGGGCCGATTGGGGTTATTTGACAGTATTTTTGAACAGAGAAGACCAAACTAGGGAGAACTTGCCTATATTCAGAAAAGCTTTTTATAAATAATTAAAAATACTTCACTGGAAAGCACATATAATTGGGTAACCTAGCCACATCTAGTAATTCAATTATTTCACCCTATAGAAAAAAGTTAGAGCAAAATACAATGATAGCAGTGATAACAATAATCATTGCATCTCATTCTGTAGAAGTTAAATAAAACGATGTTCATTTTTAAATCAAAGTTCACATATAGTTAAAATGACCAAATAACTTACATTTTTCAACATGTCCCTGATTTTAAACCATTTATGAAACTCTACTTCAGAAGTAAAGATAAATGGGGGTCCTGATTTGTAGTAGATGTTACACTCTCTATCTAGGAATACAGACATGATGTGTAGGACATTTACATACACAATATACCAAAGGACCCAGCAGAGAAGGCACAATATGTGAATGTATTGATTACCACATTGAATCTTACATGTGCATGCTAGAAATTTTAGGTTAGCTATTCACAAGCAGAAGTCAGAGAGAATTATTTCTGTCTCCTGTGAAGTATGAATTACTTTCCCCGAAAACCATTTTCCCTAAAGGAGTCAGTGGAGTTCAAGCTAGTATTTGAGGAGTAGGTATACTGGTCAATCTTCTATGACTTTTCACTCTAAATCCAGTGCTTAAAAATATAGTTAAAAATGAGTTTTAGAATGAGATGCAAAATTAAAGAAGACAGTGGACACTTACTTTCATTTCTATTAAAAACTAAGATAATAAAATGATATGGATAAGATGCAGATTATCATCTAAAGCTCTAAATTATGTTGCAAGGCATTAAACTTTAAAGTAAGAAATGAATCCACATTTCCACATCACAGAAAGGTATGTAAATAAATCACCACACAAAATATTCTCAAATTGTTATGCATTCAGGGAGGTTTTATAGTATTTCTCAAGTTTTACATTTGAAAGAGCATGGTTGATTAACAGCAATAATGTGCTATTTTGAGCAGCATTTCAGAAACTGGAATCATTGACATGACTGGTGAGATTATATTTTTACACAATTTGTAGATAAACTAATTTGAATGAATTAGCCTCTTTCAAAGGTTATTATTGAGCCTATCTGAGAATACTCTTAAGAAATGATAGGACAATATCCCTCCTTTGTATAAGTTATAGTCTGAATCGCAAGCATATTTCCTTGGCATCCTCAAGTATCCTCAAAGTGTTCAACCATGTTTATTTGAACTGGTCTCCATCAATGAGGTTTCACTCACAGAGTTTTCTTATTTTTACAACCATTTTTATCTACCCTATTTACTTTTAGAAAAAGGAGTCAATACCTTGAGCTGAAACCAGCACCTCTCCTGACAAGGGAAGCATGAGTACTCTTTTCTCATTCCATGGGAGCTGGGTATAATTTGGTCAAGATAAAATTCGAATAAAAGTTGGTCAAGATAAAATCTGGAATAAAATTTGGCCAAGAATCCTTGCCCACTAAAGTAAGGAGATGGGAATCAAGTCATTGAAATATAGATTATCAGATAGCTGTAACTTACATGCAACTGTTAGTAATACTCAAGTATTATGCAACAAATGAATCATAGCCACAGAAGAGAACTCACTAAAAAGACCATCAGGTAAATATGCATTGCAGGTTGTAGAACTCCCTCAGTTCCAAGGAACAAGGGCAAAGAAACTTGGCTTGTTCTTGGAAATCACATTTCATCCTTTGTAGAGGAAGCAGAGCATGGAATTTTACTGTGGAGAGCAGATGAATGCATTTCATCATTATTAGTACACGATAGCCATTGACACAGCAGGCCTAGAGTGGTGCCTCATTAGATACCACTGAGAAAAGTCAACTGAGAATAGGAAATGAGAAGATCAGCTGGAGAGGTTATGTAAAGAGAATGCCAGATGACTATATATCTTAAAACAGTTGTTCTCATTTCTAAAGAGTTCAAGAAAGCTACAGACATTTCTGGAAGAGATCTATAGATCTCAGATTTATTGCAAACTGCAGTTACAGAAGAGCCATAGAACTTTGAAGAAAAGAGGGCAAAGTAAAACCTCAATGTTTAAGAGCCACTGTTAATTGTAGCTCTGGGAGGAAATGCAGCTGGCTGTGCAGCTTATTAGCCTGCTTCTCTGCAGAGTGAAACTGAATGTGTCCTACATAGAAGGATGGTCAACAATTTCTTCCCTTGTGAAAGACTTAAGCTCAAGAATGCTAACTTAGAGAAACAATCTCCTTTTGCATCCTCAAAACCTAATTTGAGATAAGATTGCTATCTTTCATATATACTTGCGGAGTGTATACATTATGCTTTCCCCCCAAAATCCTGACATGCACACTTTTAATGTAGCCTTATAGCTGAATTGTGGTAGGATGACAAACAGGCACCGTCATGCAGAAGCTTCTTTCTGGCTGTGTTCCTGATGTGTACCATGCAATGGTTTGGATGTCTCAATTCTTTTCCACTGTGAGTCAGGTGAAGGTTATTCCCTCACCCAAGATGACAATGCAAGGACACACACCAAGGAATAATTAGAACTATATATCACAGATCTGCTTCCTGATCCAGATTACTTCTAAGCATCTCATTTTCTAAGGAAGACCTTCTAGAAACACACAAGCATTTAATTTCTCCTGAAATGCTCAATCAAAGTGGGATTCTTTCTAACAATGTGTGAAGGATTCCATTGGCCATTCTGTAAGTAGACAGAATGTAATCCTTTTCGAGCAGTTATAAAACTATGCGAAATTGCATGCAATTTCTTTTATTCTTTCGACACATGTATGGACCCCCAAGTTTGTGTGATATGTCCAAGAAACTGTAATGAATAAAACAGATGAACTCCTCAGGTGCTTGGAGAACCTTGTATTGGAAGACAATACACAAAGCAATGTATGAAAATAAAATACATAAATTATTGAAGAAAGTAATTACTGAAATTTATAAAATGAGAATTTTCATACTGGTTGGTTAGTATTTTCTGCATACAACCAGTGGGAATCATGCTAGGAAACCTACTGTATGGACAAATTCTGTTAATTTTGCCAAAATCACAAAGTAGATCAAAAAATATGATCTTAAGTCTTCCAATTCTACATCTCAGAATTTTTTTCTGTTATCAAATTCTGTCTCCACGGCATCTAAAATACATTATATGTTTCCAAATGCCTGTGAATATCTTCAAAAAATATCCAAATAATTGGAAAGGTTAAATTATCTATGCATGCATGTATGCATGCATCCATCTGGCTATTTCATGGTTATCAAATCACAATCAAAGAAGAAAGTTCTCAATGAGAACAGAATGAAACAGCCAGATAATTGGCAATGACAAATCTATTATTTTCATAGAAATTTCTTTCAAAAGAATTCTGAGTCAATTTGCCTCTGCAGATACTTCTATTTGGACTATTAAACTGGGGGAAGAGGTATTATTTTGAACAGAGGGAATGGTAGAAAGTTAGAAGCAGTGCACAGGCAGAACAAGGATGGAAGGAGTACATGGGCAGAATAGCCCTGTAGTTTAAGGGCAGGGAGACCACACTAACCACTGATATTTGGTTGAGCCCTATTGTGTTACACTTATTAGGAAAGCTTTCATGGGAAACTAACACCTAGGTTGCAACAGATGGCCAAAGAAGCAGTTGCTTTTGTCCAGCTCCAGTAATTATGATTCTTGAAAGTTCCGAGGAAAACAAGAAACCAACTTTTAAATAGTGCTACTTCTTATTAGGATGTAGTTATCAACCTTACAAGACCGATGTGGAAATGCCAGGGACACAGCAACATGTGGAGCTTACTGAAGCTCATTACAAAGGATATGCTTGCAAAAGGTCAGTAATCGTGCTGCAAAATGGAAAACACAATCACATTGTTGTTATTTATTCCCTCCATGACTTTGTAGGAAAGCAAAGCTGCAGGGCGAATGGAGCAATGACCTAGTGAATTTAATCAGTGACAAGTTCAATGCTGATTGCCATCAGAACACATTCCTATTTATTGTCCAGTGTGACTGCTAACTGCATTATTCATGTACTTTCTTCTTTTTCTGACTTGAGATGGCTATGTGAAAATAATATGTGTATGGAAGTTAATTGTGAATGTACTTTATAGCTTTCTTTTCCAGCTTAGTCTGTGTAGCCAAAAGCCCAACCATGCCCAGATCCAATCTGGAGGAAGTTAAAATAGGGAGGGGTAGGAAGAACCAGTGGCAAATTTAAGATATTTCTGGTACCTATAAAAGTGCAAAGTTAAGAGTTTCATTGTTAATTCTATGGAATGAACATGGGACTCACTAGGAAATTCAGAAAAACATCAAAGGATTCAGAATTCAGGAGGATTTGAACAAGGAGGAAAGGAAAGTTGTTCTTAACCAATTCTCCCAGGACATCTCATCCCTCTGATGCTTTTGTCTTTGTTCATTCTCTCTTCAAATGTTCCCTCTGAATCTCAAACTTAAGTGCCCAACAATCCATAGGTTCCAGAGCTCTCTCAAATTCAACTTATTTCCTGCTGATTTGATTTCTTCCATGAATATTCCATTTAGCTTTTACTATTGCAACCAATACAAATTATTTAGGGATTTATTTTTATTTGCCCTCACCCTAGTATCTGATACATGACCAGATCCTTCCAGCTTTACTTGTAAGTACAACTTCAGCCTCGTCCCTTCTTTCCATTCTTATTACCAATCAAAGTAGCCAGTCTTTTCATGTGTCTTAGATGAAGATACTATGAGTGATGGATGAAGTCTGAGGGATTATCTTAAAAAAAAGAAAAATCCACAATCTTGGTTTCAACGATTCTGGAAAACATTTTCTAGGATCTTTGCAATCAACTGTCTGGACCTGCCTCCCTCCTGGGTTGGTGCTCTTATTGACAGCTGGAATTTCTCTAGAAGATGAAGAGGTGCATGGGCCAGACACAATGGCTGGGTTGGGAGTGATGGTTAGTCACATTTGGGATGCTTGTTCTCACTGCGTGTCATGTAGACAGTGATTTTACTTTCAAAACACTTTGCTATCATTTCTGACCTCCGATCTCTCAAGTAAAACTAGGGAGCACAACCAAAGAAGTTGGCGTGTTCCCAATCGCATAGCCTCATCTGTTCAGAACAGGGCCAGGACAAGAGTCAGCAGCCATGTTTCCATCCCAGGCTCTTGTCTCTCCTAGGTCTGGCCACCACAGTACACATGGAGAGATCAGGGGATGTCAGGCTCTCTATGAAGCCAAGACGGGGGGTGTGAAGACTGAGGGATGAAATCATTTACAAATGATGGGGATATAGTCAGGAGTTCAGTCTTGGCCATAGGACACTCCTGGTGTGGCCTCTCTAACACTATCCCCAAATTTAGGCATCCTAAATATGAGGTTAAAGCAAACCTTATACCAGACAAAGTTAAGTATGTAAAGCAGACCTTGGTCAAGGCTATTGCAATAGGGGAGAGAGCCTGAACTGCAGTCTGATCTCAACGCTATTGGAATAGAGTAGGAAAAATTTCAGAAGTGTGTGTGTGGGGGGGTGTTGACTGACGGGAAAGGGAGGCTTCTAGTTCACATGTATTTTTTCACTTTTTTTTTTGCATGTTAAAAAATGTTTCTTACAGCACTATTTATAACACATAGTGCATTGAAGACAACTAGATAAAGACAGTATAGTACATTTACATCATTCACATTATGGAATACTATTCCAGTCATAAGGAAAGATAAAATGCAACCATTTTTTTCATCCCCCTGAACTAGCTATGATTTGAGTTCGTCTTTTTTTTCCCCAGAAGTTTACTTTCATGATTTTTTAAAAATTAATTATTTTATATACATATATTTCACATCATTGTAGTCCCTGGGGGTCCCCTACCACTTCCTGTCCCTGGCTGCTCCAGCTGGTCCCTCCCCCTCCCAGTTGTGTACTTTTGTTTGGTTGTCCATATATTAGTGAAACCATTTGGTTTCTGTCTTTTTCCTTCTGACTTGTTTCTACTAATATGATTTCTTCTAGGTACATCCATGTTACCATAAAATTGTCAAATTTGTCATTTTAAATTGATGTGCAATATTCCATTGTTAACCCTACAAAAGTGCACTGTCTCATATCTTCATGGCACCAGATAGCACAGAAATTAGGCTCCTTTCCTCCCACATAAAATAGGTACAGGGAAGCTATTTCCTCAGCTGTGTCATGTTAAAGAGATGGTATGCAGGTCCCTAAGAAGACATTCCTGCACGATAAACTGCCAAAAGACTGTAATAGTATGTATATGCCAATGGGGCAGAGAAAGAATTTAAAGGTGCACAGTTTCTAAACAAAGGGAGGTAAGAAAAGGGACATCTGATCTTAGAGGGAGAAGGATGATGCTGAACCCTAAATCCAGCTGGTGGAAATGTTGTCTGTCCAGGCGAAAGGACTATAAGCGTTTCCACCAAGAAACTCCTCATTTCCTCTTGGGTTTCACATCTGTGTCCTCCTTAGTATTTCTAAGGAAATCATTTCTCTAAGAGCGACTCATTCAAATCTCCTTCCAGACTGATTGATTGTATGGACAGTGACTGGAACAATGGCCTGATGGAGGAGCCCATGTCCACAGGGGCTTGTTCCTTGGGGATGTGCTGTGGGCAGCTGCCAATCTTACCCTCAGGGGACTGATATAGAAGCCTTCATTGCCTTGGGAAGGCAGAAGTGAATCAAAATAAAGACTGAAGAGGAAGGAGTCAGCTGACTGGGTGTTTTGCATGAATCTGAGATTGTTGTCAGTGGAACTGGTGGGCCAGGGAGAAAGGCCACAGCAGCCTTGTATTAATCAAGTCCATCTTCCCCAGGATCTTGCAGTTCAAGTGGTCTTTAGTGCTGTCCGTGTGAGCCTTAGGAAGGCAATGCTTTAATACAGTGATTTGGTGAGGGGTAAACTTTTGTATCTCAATCAAAGGCGATTGGATCCTAAGTGCTGGTAAGTATATTCTTCGAATATACTCTGATGCTTTATTTGTGGGGTAATAAATGTATCCTTCCAGTATCCTGGATTTAGTTCTCTTAGATAGAATTTCTTGGTCTTTCAAATGAGGTATTAGCATCTATGATGTCTGTGCTTACAGGCCAGCTTGGTTCAAGGATGATCAGTTGAAAATTATGTTTCAATTAATCATTTAACAAATACTTGTCAGATGGGGCATCATGACAAATGCTATAGTGGGCACTGCAGATAGAATATAATATACTTGGCATTGCAGACCTAACTATATGTGACTCATGCTTTCAGTCAACCTGAAGTGAGTAGAAAAGGCAGACATCGAGCAACCAATCTCACAAATAAGAACAAATGTCTAAATAATGTCCATCGACTGTAATGCAGTGAGGTTTGGGGAGAGTATTGATTCAGAAAAGGGAATTCAAGGAAAACTTCACCAAGGGTCTGACTTCCAAAGAATGGCTAGAAATTAATCTGGTAAGGAAGAGAAAAGGACATTTCAAGCCAAGGGATCCTCCATGGGAACGACTCAAAGTCAAGCAGAGCTGCGGGGACATGGAGTTACAGGCATTACTGCCACATTTTACTTTTCCTTTTAAACAAATACCAAAGGTTACTGGATTACATGGTGGAGTGGTTTTTAATGTTTTGAGGAAACTCCATATTATTTTCCATGGTGACCGTACCACTTAATTTTCCCACCAACAGTGCATAAGAATTACCTTTCCCCCCCAATATCATCACCAAATTTTCTTTTCTTTCTGATAAGAGCCACTCTAATTTGAGGTGATATCCCATTGTGGGTTTGACTTGTGTTTCCCTACCACAGGTGATGTTCACAGGCACCTGTTTTTATGTCTCTTTTTGGGGAAAATAAATCTTTTCTGTTTCTCTGAGCATTTTCAATCAGATGGATTTTAGCTTTGCTGCTGAGTTACTGGAGCTCTTTAAAATGTTTTGAATATTAGCTCCTTTTCAATATTTTCCCCTTTTCAATGGGTTACCTTTTCACTTTGTGGATATTCATTTATCTTCATTCATTTATTTTAATTCGATGTATTCCCACTTCATGATTTTCACAAATGCTGCCTTAGTTGGTAGATCTTAATCCTGCTCTATTTAGAATGTAAACATGAATAATTTAAACACACCATTTAAGGAAAGACATTGTAAAATGGGTTAAATAGGTGAGCTACCATGACTTGTCTATGAAAAACATCTTTGACTATGAGGATGCAGACAGGCTAGAGTGAGTAGAAAATCAACCTGAAGTGAGTAGAAAAGGCAGGCATCAAGCAACCAATCCCACAAACAAGAACAAATGTCTAAGTAATGCCCATCAACTGTAATGCGGTGAGGCTTGGAGAGAGGGTTGAGTCAAAAATGGGAATTCAAGGAAAACTGAATTTTTGGTGGAAAAACGGAATGGAAAAAGAATGAAAGAAGGTAAACCAAGAAAATGGGTGTAGCTAGATTCAAATTAGAAAAGCAAACTTCAGGAAAGCCATCTGCCAGCCCAAACGGGCCAAGCCATGGTTCTGCCAAGCCCCTACCCCAAGGGGACTTGGCTCCTGCCAGGTCATCTAGTCCCTGCTCCCATGCAGGGAGGTTCTGGCAAGGGGGGTTGGGGGGAGGGGGATGCCCCTTCTATTTCACTCTCCAGCTAATCTTCTAGGGAAGGAAGAACATAAATAATGCAAACAGCATCATAGAACGGGTGAGGGACCAGGTCAGAATCCAGTCCATAAGTCTGAGCTGGATACAGGAGATGGAATAGCGAGAGAACCAATGCATGCAGGACTGGAGAAACAAATATGGAAGCATGATGTCACGAATTCACACCTACACCCTCACCGGGTTTGGAAGAGCCAAGACCTCATCTCGGAGAGATGCCATCTAGGAGAGCATGGCGCCCCTCCCCACAACACGGGAGAGGAAGGCCAAAGAGTGGGGATATCAGCTCCACAACAAAGCTACAAACGGAGATGGAGGAGATGATCTACAACGGCCATTCACAGATGCTGTATCCATAGAGAGACTTCTTCACCGACACTGGCTGGGGGTGAGGCCCTCTAAACTAGGTGCCAGAATCATAAGATAAAGCAGCAAAACAACACAGAGAAGGGATTGGAGAAGACAGACTGCAAGGAGAAAATATGGGCAAACCACAAATAAATACAGACTGGCCGCCGAACGGAAGGTTAACTCTGAAAACCTACCTGCACCGTTCACCTGGTCCCAAGAACACAGTCCCTCACCCAGCGAAAGGACAAGGCCTCGGGAAAGAGACTAATGGACTTAACACAGACTAGCAAGCAATGAAGAAAGGGGTTTGAGTGAACCTAGAGGGTGCCAGAGGGAGGGGGAAGTATCCCAAAAACATTTACCGAGGTTGCGAAGATGGAAAGGGACAGAAACCAAATAGTTTCACTAATAAATATATGGTCAACCAAATGAAACTGCACAAGAGGAGAATGGGGACCAGCTGGAGCGGGTGGGAGGGGGAGGTGGTGGGTGACCCCCAGGGATTGAAATGATGTGAAATATAGATAAATAAATTAAAAAAAATAAAGAATAAAAATACATAAAATTAATTGTTTTAAAGAAGAAGAAGAAAAAAAGAAAAACATACTTCACATTTGAGCTGTGGAGCATTTTCATCAAGACTGATTTTTTAAAAATCTATCATGAAATAGTCAGAGCCAGAAAGTTCCCTAAGTGTCGTCCACGATTACTAACAACACTTCGCTATCCTTGTTCCTCACTCACACTCTCTCAATTTTCACAACAACCTCTTCAAGGGCTTGAAGAGGTTCATTGTTCTGTGGATGATATAAGCGAGTCACGTCTAGAAGCATTTGACCTGAAGTGGAGAGCCAAGAATCCATGAGTTTAGAAGCAGGATCTTCACCAGGGTGCTGTTTTCTTTCCAAAAGAGCAAACTCTTCTATACTTGTTAAAAGTATATGACACCCTACCTTTGGGAGGGCTCGAAGACCATTGAAGCCCTCTGTAAGCTAGACTTTCTTTATTTTAATACCTTGAGTTTGCCTGCCTCTTTCAAGATATTTCTAAAGAATAAGTTGTACATCCAAGTTGTTTCCAGCTGAAAGTCACTGCTGTATACTATAGCTAGAAGTAAAGGAATAGAAGATCCATATGTACAGGGTGTATGTCATCACATCCAGAAGGAGGTTAAGAGGCAACAAATTGAGCAATGTACTCAGACAGCCTCAGCCATTTATTCCAGAATACCACTAGACCCCAAGACTCAGATATCAATTATATTGCCTTTCCTCTTCCTCTCCTTAGGGGTATTTCCCTGGGGATGATACATTAGGTGTGTGGTCACACCAGCACTGGTCTAGAAAGGACCCTGTATTCTAGGATAAAGGATGATCGGAAATCTATACTTAAGACAGTAGCGAATATTTGTCCCTGATCCTCAGTTTGTTCAAAGGTACGAATCAATCTTTTGTGAAAAGGTGTTTTGGAAGATAGGGTGAAGAGCTGTCAATAGCAAATGGATTTAAAACACAACCTCTCAGTAAATTCTTGTTAATGGACAATCTTAGTCTAGTTGACAGTTTTGAGTTGTTTGTGTCATTTAAAGAGCTGGTCTTTCTCCCTAGAACTAATATTGCTAGAGATGAAATCTTGAGATTCTATTGGCTCTAATGAAAATTTGTTAGGTTAGCTAGAGGTTTGGTTAAAATAAACTGACAGGAAATCTGAATTGAAATAGTTCAGTTTTTTTAAGTTTACCTTTGATGAAACTCTCATTCAAATTGTTAGGTAAAAATGTTATTACTGAAGTAGAATCTGGGAAAGACAAGCAAATGAAAGAGGAAGATGAGGAGAGGGAGGAGACAGTAGGGTAGGAAGAGAGGAAGTAGGGTAGGAGGAGGGATAAGGGGGGGTAACAGGAGGAGAAGGAAAAGGAGATCATATATAACATAAAAATTCAAGTAATTTAAGCTACAAGAGAACATATGTTCTTAAACTTGCATTTCTAGGTTAGATATAATCATTGCAGAAAATGCTTTCTTTTTGCAAAAGTGATAGTTTCAGCACTTCTTGACTTTAAAAGAGGCTTGTTCTTCCACTGGCCTCGTGTTCGAATGCTATCAGCTCTTGTCCAATCTGTGCATTGGAATACCCCTCCATTGGGAATAAAAAGTGGGTTTTCAATTAGTATAGGGAAAAAGAACCAACCTAACAACAAAAACACGTTGTGAATGCTCTGCCTCTACTACACACTAGGGTGTGGGTTTTTAATCTAATTATATTCTACGTTTAATTTCCGTCTCTTCCAATATTTTACCTAAGAAGTGGAGCAAATTCTGTTCATCACAGTTAAGTCAAAGGAGGCTTGTGATCAAATCATTTCATAGATTGGATAAAGTGTAAGCCTTCTGTATACACTAGTCGCCCATATGACTCCTGTTTCCTTGCCATCACTACTGCATATAGCACAGGATTCACACAAGAAAACACACTGCATGAGAACCTGGGATTCATTTTATTTTCATGACACTAGATTGTGTGATCCCAGCGAGTCAAAGAAGGTTTCTGTAAATCAGATGACTACAGGGTCTCTGCCAACACTTACGGATCTACAACAATTTTCCTTTGTCTCCCCCCCCCCTTAATCTGCACTAGTTGTCCAAAGATGCTTGGGTTTTAAGTCCACAAAACCATCACCACGCTTTCATCTCTCCACAGTTCAGCTTCCTACTGGAAGCATCTCTCAGCTTTGAGATCCAGAGTTTAAAAGAACTATTGAACATGATCCATGCACCTAAAAACGAATATATTCATGGTAATTACTATTAGAGTTTTCACTAAAGTAAGTTACATTAATAACTCAAGCAACTCTGATTGAAAAACCATGCTTCCAAGTTTGGCAGTATGTGAATGAAATAATAGTTCAGTCTTCACTGAATAGTGTGTGATTAAAATTTTAGTAGTTTACACCTTGATTTATTGAAAATTTCCAGAAAGGTATAAGTCAACATTCAAAAAATATCTATCCTATAACTAATTTTATCTATCAGTAAGAATATTGTTTCCTCTGTCCAGTTGTTAGTTGTTAATCAGAATGTCTTAAATTCTTTACATGTCTTTAGAGAATGATTTATAATCACCAAATCCATTTTGGTGGATACTGAAAACAGAGATTTGCACAACAGAAATCTTGACTCATGATAATTTGATTCTCTGTGATGTTGGCCATGCTTTCAAAAGTGTCTTTTCTTTTTATATCAAAGCTTTATGAACAAGTTGTATAGCCAATATATTGCTATATACCATTTTGGAATTTTAATTTACTTCCTACATATCAATGCATATGACTTCCAGTTAAATATTGGTAGGAAGGAAACAGTTTCCTTGTATTCCATGAATAAATGAACGCATCTACAGCAGTTAGATGTATATTTTTATATGAAACAGGGTGCTAGGAAACTAACTGATCTGTGGAAATGTGACATATCTTGGAGAATAGTTAGTGTTTTCAAAAGCTTCAATGTAGATATTAAATCTGTATTAGTATTTTCATAGGTTTCTAGAAGATGCAGAGCAAAGTTGCATTTGCTTTGTTCTTTATAAGATTAACTGATGACAGCAAGAGAAAGAAAATGTCAGGAACGACTGGCATAGCTTATTTCCAATATTTTAGAAATTGTCCCAGCTTCGAATGGGAACATAATCCTGATTCATGCAAGGTGTTATGGATTTGGGGAGCGACCTCTTACACAAAGTATCTCTACCAGGATATGGGTACCCCACAATTCACCGGTTCATTCCCAGTGAACTTACACAGCTGATGAGACAGCAGAAAGGAATTCTCCAATTTTCTGGGCATTCAAAGTATCTCAAGCTTGCTTCTAAAAATGATTGCCAATTTGTTTAAGTTTTAAGAAAAAAACCTTTCCGCGGTACATACTGTCTTTTCCACGCACTTGGGGCAGAATGGAGACAGGTGCTGGGGGTTTGACCTTGCTGGGACTTCGGATGGAGAAGACTTTCCTGGCAAAGCCTGGCGGCCAAGAGGGTCTTTATGACCGCCACCGCCCAGGGAAGCTTCCAGAGGAGGTAAAGTGCCCGAGAAGCTGGGGAGGCTCACATTCCTGGCAGAGTAGAAACTGCTGCAGGTCTCTAGATGGCAGCCTTCAGCGCGGTTGCAAAGCTTTTCCAACCTCTCGGCCGCCCCCACCTGCAACCCCGCCCCGCGGGCTCCAGGAGCAGATAGTATCCGCTGCACGTGCACCTCCGCCCGCGATGGGGGGCTGCGCCTCTCTCCAGGAAGGGAGAGGTGTTCATCCCCACGTCTGACCATCCAGGCTGACACTGCCCAGATGTTGCCAGGGAGGGGGAGATGTGACCAGATGATCCACGCTCAGCCCTGGCCTAGCGGCTGCAGTGCGGACACCTGCAATCTGCCGGCGGCAGCACCCCCAGCAGCCCGCGTGGACGCGGCGCCCTGGCCGCAAAGCGCGCACAGCCACCTCCCCCAGCGTAAGGCGCGCGCTCGCCTCAGTTTCCCCCGACGTTCGGGCCGAAGGAGTAGAAACCTAAAGATTGCAGTTTCCTAAATTCGCGAGGAGCGGGGCAGAGGCCAGAGGAAGGAAGGGGGCAAAGGAACCCGGGAAACCGCGGCTCCTACCTGGCAGCCTTTGGGGTGGCGCCCTGACCTGCCCGCAGGGTCCCCGGACCGGCGCGGAGCCCGCGGGGCGCCCGACGGGGGTGTGAAGGAGGCAGCGGCAGACGGGCTGGGCCGCGGGGGCGCAGGGCCGGGCGGCGCGGAGCGCGCAGGAGTCTTGCGGCCCCGCGCGCGGCCAGGTCCGCCCAGGTGCTGGTCGGCGGGTAGGGGCGCCGCCTTCGCCTCGGGTCCCCCCACCCCCCCAGCCCAGCACAGACCCTGCGGAGGGCGGAGGGCGAGAGGACCGCGAAGCCGAGCGTGTGTGCAGCGGGGAGGGCGCGCTTCTGCCCAGAGTGCTCCCCGTTCCTGTCACCCCCACCGGGGAACCTCTCGCGGGGGCCCCTCCGCCGGGCGGGCTCCTGGCTCTCTCGCAGCGAGGTCCCTTGTCACTGGAGGCGGCGCGCACAA